>CM053772.1:743326-780087 GCA_028658325.1 Potorous gilbertii
TGATGTGGTACCTCAGAGTTGTTTTGATTTGCATCTCTCTAATCAGTAGTGATTTAGAGCACTTTTTCATATGATTATAGATATCTTTAATTTGCAGAGGTAATTTCTAAGGTGACTGCCCTGGCCTCTTTCTTCCTGGCTTGCACACTTGCCTCCCTCTGCTTCCTGCTGAGGCTGGAGGAGGGAGAAGCTGACCTCAGTCTCCCAAGTCTCCCCTCCCTTCTTTGAACGTGGGCCTTGGAATTGGGGCAACTTTAAATAGCACTTGCAGTTGAAATGCGCTGATGGCAGCAGCCCTCGGCCAACCTGCAGCCTCAGCAGGACGCCTTCGGGACCTTTCCATGGTCACTGTCACTTAGAGATCCCTGTGAATTCTGGGCACTATAAATAACCCTCCAAAGTGCTGAGTGAGGGGGACCAAGCCAGGCTAGAGAAAACCCAGCTGGGTTTGGCTCTGTGGACCCGGAGCTGGCCCTGGTATCTTCAGAGAGGACAGGGATTGGGGTGAGGAGCACCGAGAAGAGGGCTACAAGAGGGAACCCTTCGCCCCAGATTCCTCAGAAGCACAGTGGGGAGGCTGGGCAGGTGCTGGAACTAGGGCAAGGCAAGTGGGGTCCTGTCCAGCAGGTGCACCGTTAGCAGGGAGAGCACCACGTGATCTTAGGGCCATCGTACTGCCTGGCATTGGGGGTTTTGGACTATCCTCCACCACCATCCACCATTATGACCTGGGACATATGACTTGTACTCTTCAGTGTCTCAGGACAGGACCATGAAGGTGCCTCCAGGCTCTGACTTTACTTTGGACAAGGGCCTGTCCTCACCTCCAAGCATTCCCTCCTCCTCCCAGCAGACTCCGCATCTCTCCAGCAGCATTTAACATGTTGAGGGGCTCCAAGAGGGGAGCCCCAGTCATCTGAAACAAGACCCTTGAGCTTCCCCTCAGAGCAGGGACCTGCTCTGACATGCTGAGCCCGGAAGTCAGACTTGTTATCTCTGCCTCCCCATCTCCTTCTGCAGCTCCCATAGCTGCCCACCCCACTCCCACCCCCCCAATCTGGAGGCACAAAGACCTGCTGGGAGCACCTCCTTTCTGTGTGACCCTGGGCAAGTCAACTCACCTCTATCTGTCTTGGTTTCCTCATCTATACAATGAGCATAACATCAGCACCTGCTTCCCAGGGTTTATGTACAGTGCATAGAGTGCCAGACCTGGAGCCAACCTCAGACTTACTAGTTGTGTGACCCTGGGCAAGCTGCTTTACCTTGTATGCCTCCATTTCCTTATCTGTAAAATGAGCTGGAGATGGACTTGGCGAAGTGTCCCAGTATGTTGCCAAGAAAACAAGTGTGTCCTCTAATTGGCCTAGGAAGGAGAGGCCCCAACTGGGAATATATGGACCTGGGGGTGGCTCCATGGGCACAGAGTGGCCCTGTTGTCCAGGAGCCCAAAGGTGAGTGAATGACCTCCTTTTGCTGACTAGAAGGAAGATGTGACTGGGAAGATGATGTAAAAGGCCCATTAGGAGACAGGGCTGGCCCTAGTGGACACCTAGCTGGAGGTGACATTCACACAGTGTGACACCTGCTGGTCACCTCCTTGTTTCCAGGAAGGCAGCCTTGGTGCATGCTGGACCAGGCTGGAGGCCTCTCCCCTGAGCCCCTCAGCCTCGGAAACAGTTTTATGGATTTTCCAGTTAATTGGAATTCCAGGCCATTAGGTCAGGGTCTATTTTAAGGCCACAGTGCTTTCATCAACTTTGCCAGAGGTAAGACACCAAGTGAGAGCTGGGAAGGGGCCTGACCCATATTTGTGCTCTGAGACACGGACAGTGGTTTCTTCCTTTTTTCGGCTGTCAGGAGGAGGCTTGGGAGCCCAGGGCCCTAGAGTGTTGGGAAAGGAGAGGGTCCCAACAGTGAATTCCAGTCCTGCTGGCATAGGTGTCAGAAGATCACGCATGTGCCCATTGCTCAGATTTTGTGAATCAAAGGAGAAGAGGATGTGCAGTACACCATCGACCCAGAGTGGGTGTGAATTCTGGCAGGTCCAGGCTGACCCAAGGCCTAGGCGCTGTTCATCCTACTCTTTACCTTTGAAGGCAGACAGGGGGCTTCCCTCAAGGGAAACAGCTGTGACCTCATTCTACAGATGAGTCGACTACCCAGATGCTGGTGCCCCAACCCCTGGCTCCTGGTTCTGAGACCTGGTCATGCTAGGCCACCCTGGCCTACTGCTAGTCATGGCAGAGCTGGAGCTGGTGGTCCAGGCCTTTTCAGTGGCCCCCTGGTCCCATTAAGGCAGGACTCTGTGTGCTAAGGCTTGGCTTACTCTGGGAAAGCTTCCCTTTGGATTCAGAGTGACCTGCATCTGTATTCTTGGGGAGATATCACTGGGGAAGGCCTATCTGGGTAACCATCTGATGAAGAACTCCTTAACTTTTAAGGAAAAGACACTTTACTGAGAGAACCCTGGCCACAAATCCTGTCCCCCCACCCATCCAAAGGAAAGAGAACATTTAGAGGGAGATCTCAGCAGCAGACCTCATGTCAGACATCAGGCTTGGCTCAGGTCCAAGGGAAGGGAAGCACCACGTGATGGTTTCTCATTAGCATCATCTGAAGGCTGAGGGTCACTCTCTGAGTTCCATTTCTGACAGAGCTGTAGCCTCAGCAAGAATCCTAGGGAAGACATGGGCCCCAGAGCCCCCTGGACCTCTGGAGCAAATAAATTCTGCCCTTAATAGATGCTCAGTTCTGTGACCTTTCCCACTGGGTCCCCAGGGAAATAGGGAAGGTGTGTCCCCACCTCCTCCCTCAGCTCTCAGAGGCCCACTAGGAGCATATAGGATGGCTATAGCAGTTCCCCTTGGCGAGGTAGGAGTAGTGACTGCATTGAAGGCAGAAGTGAGACAACAGGAGAAGAGGAGGGATTACAGGACATCATGACAGGAGAAAGAAAGGGTTTTTCACTTGGCTCCCACTGGACCCCCTTGGTGGTCTGTGTCTGGAGCTTAGGGGGTACATGAACATAGGTGGGAAAAGCATCACATCTTTGTTTCCACTAACCTTCCTTGGACATCTCCTTTGATTGTGAATTTAGGCAACACACCCTGATTCTGAGAATGGGCCTCTGATCTTCACCAGATTGACAAAGGGGTCCATGACCCAAAAAGGTCCAGGCTCCTTGGTTTAGAATTAAAACTTCCAAACAACTGCAGGAGAAAGGAAGCCCAGAGGCAGGTTTACATGCCTAAGATCTTTTCCCCACCAAGCTAGCTGGATGTGGACAATGCCTGGTGTCTGACTCTCAAAAAAGCAGAAACAAGGCTGGTGAAAACTGAGACTCAAGGGGTGTGAATGCCCTGGCTCAGTGGAGGCCACAGTGGTAGGTGATTGAGGAAGGCACAGATGGTCAAGGGACCCACCAACTTGCCCTTGTTGAGGTAGGGGCCTGAGGAACTTGGCCCTCTCTGCCTGTTCTCTGACCAGGCAATCCTGGCAGGTGCCCCTCCTCTGGGGTCCTGGTAACTGTTGGGGGAGTATACTTTGTGTGGTATTTTCTTGTCCTTATTTTGCTAAGCAGGACCCTTGAGGGAAGCAGGGGCACAGGCAGACAAAGTTTGATGGGTGAGGGGATGCAGTGATGCTCTGAGCACTGGACATGCTCCATGTGTCTTACATACGCTTGTTTAAGGAGGGGCACCTCATGACTCCTTCATGACAGCCTCCACTGGCCTGATTTCCCAGGAATCTCCTCCCCCATATAGACTGTCCCTTTGCCACCGGGTTCTGGGGCATGGCCTTGTTTGGGGCGCTCAAGATGCCTTGACTGGCTTTAGCCTGCATTAGCAGCAGGTGTGATGGATGCCACCGGATGAGAGGGACCTGGGACGAGAAGGAACCTGAAGTGAATAGCTGTAGGTACAGAATGTGTACAGGCCAAGCATGAAGCAATTTTGAGTGTGGTTTCCAAAGAGGGAGTTTTGGGTCCTGTTTCCAGAAAATTGAAGCCCAGGGTCTGATTTGGCAGAGGAAGGAGAGGGGGATCAGAAGAACACAGGGTGGTTTTTATATTTAAATATTTATTTAGTTTTAGTTTTCAACATTCACTCTTAAAGATTTTGAGTTTTAAATTTTCTCCCCCTCCCCAACATGGCATGCCATATGATAGAGGCTATACGTGTACAATCATATTAAACATATTTCTGCATTAGTCGCATTGTAAAGAAGAATTAGAACTAAAGGGAACATCATAAGAAAGGAAAAGCCAAAAAAATAGTTCTTTCTCTGGATATGGATGGCGTTTTCCATCATGAATCCTGGAATTGTCTTAGACCCTTGCATTGCTGAGATGAGCTAAGTCTAGCCAAGTGGATCATGGCACAGCGTTTCTGCTATTGTGTACAGTGTTCTGATTTTGCTTGCTTCAGTCAGCATCAGTTCATGCAAGCCTTTCCTGGTTTTTCTGAAGCCTTTCTGGTCATTGTTTCTTATGGAACAACCGTGTTCTATTTCATTCATATACCACAACTTGTTCATCCATTCCCTCCATTTCCAGTTCTTTGCCACCACGAAAAGCTGGTCCTTTCCCCTTTTTTATGATCTCTTAAGAATACAGACCTAGCATCAGTATTGCTGGCTCAGAGGGTATGCACAGTTTTATAGCCCTTTGGGCATAGTTCCAAATTGCTCTCCAGAATGGTTGGATCAGTTTACAACTCCACCAACAATGCATTAGTGTTCCAACTCTCCCACAACTTCTCCAACTTTATTATTTTCCTGTTTTGTCATGTTAGCCAATCTGATAGATGTGAGGTGGTACTGCAAAGTAGTTTAGGTTTGCATTTCTCTGATCAATAGTGATTTAAAGCACTTTTTCATATAACTATAGATAACTTTAATTTCTTCATCTGAAAACTGAATACAGGCTGTTCTTATGCATGGGCGTTGTTCCTCAGACCCCTAAGCTCCCAGGAGGTCCTTCAGTAGCCTCTAATCCAACCCACAAATGACAGGAGCCCACACATTACCTCCCTGACAAGGGACCGTGGCTGCTCCTCCCAGAGATATGAACAGCTGAGGACCAGGGCCATGGGTGTGTGTGTGTGTGTGTGTGTGTGTGTGTGTGTGTGTGTGTGTGTGTCTGTGTGTGTGTGTGTACGCATGCATGTGCATCACAATCAGTCTGAAGCTCTGGTGTCTTCAGAGCAAGAAGGCCGATGGCCAGCACTGCAGCAAAGATTGGGATCCTGGAGCAGAGGAGGGAAGGTCCTGGGGTGCCAAGTCCAGAGCTCTTGGAAATCCTTTGGGCTGGCAGATTGGGGAAATCCAACCCTCCCCATCATCTCCCCCAGTTTCCCTTGTTTCAACTCGAGGATCTCAGGAAGGGCCCTGGATGGCCCATTGCTTTGTTACTTTCCCACAAGCCCAGAGGGATCCCCAGCTAGTCCTGGAGGCCCCCTCCACAGAACACAAACAATGGATGGTGCTAGAGGCCCCCAGCTCACCCCTTTCTTAGTCAGTAATTCTCACTGTTCCCCATGGCAACAACCCAACAACCTCACTACTCCTAACCCCCAAGGATTTTTTCAGAGCAAAGAAGGAAGAAGGGAAGGTAGCTGTCCAGGCATCAGTGGATTCTTCAGGCACTGGAGGGTTCAGGTCTGACTCTTTTTTCAAATCAGGGGCTCTAGAACCAAGGCAAGGGTCAGTTGGTTAAGGCAGTGGTGACTGGGTCCTCGTAGACCAGCTTGGCGTGCCTACTCCTTTCTGAAGTGAAATTTCTGTGAGCCTCCCTTGGCCTTGTTTGAAATAAAATGTTTCTCTCCTCTGGGCTACTTCCCTCTGTCAGCCCTCACCTCCCACATATCCCTCCTTTGCTGAGTTCATTATCTTTGATTTATTAAAGTCAATTATAGAGCAGCAACTTTAACCACTTGCAGATCATAGACTAACATGAGCTCTCTGCCAAGGTAACTTTCCTCCAAGAGCCAGGTGGCTGAGTTTCCTCAGGATTCCTGCAGGAAGGGAGAAAAGACCCTGGATATTGGAGACACCACCCTGGCCTGGGAACTCTTTCCTGCTTGAGTTGAGTTGGGCATACATGGGGTGAGGGAGCTCTATGTCCAGCTGCTGTCCTCAGCAGCCCACACTCTCAGCTTGGGGAGCCCCTGAAGAGGCAGGGGCTGGAGAAATCTGAGGCCTCAAAGGCCCCAGGGAACTCCTCAGACCCTCTGCAGTCCTAGGTGCTTTGGGTCAGTCACCATTTAGCCTTCCAGGGGCTTTTAATCTGAATAAACTCTGAAAACCAGAATCTGATCCCAAGCACCAGCTATAGGCCTGGGTCCATTCATAATCTGATGCCAAGATGAAATGAGAGTATTGAGTTTTGGTTGTTAATATGACTTTGAAAAGCTTATTTAAAGCCAGTGTTTGGTGAATCTCCCTCCCTAAGCTCCTGAATGGAAGATGGGCTATGACTGCACTGGTCCTCCATTCCCAGAAGAGGGCTGAAGTGGGTACTTTTTCCAGCAGCAAGGCTTTGATGCCCGCCCAGGCCTACACCAAGCCCCTGCTGAGCTGCTTGGGCCTTTCCTTTCCTCTGAACGTTTGCCTATAATTAGAGCTGGTTGTTCTGAGTGTGAAGGTGGAAGTGACCAAGTAAGGAAGGGTTAGAGAGGAGGAGAGAGGGGCAGAGACTCAGGCTTTTGGGGAGGAGGCAGCGAGCCCCCAGGAGAGAGGATGGGAGCTGAGGGGAGGACACTGCAGCATCTCTGGTTCCTTGGCTATTTCAGTCGGTTCTAGCTTTGTGACTTATGAAACACATTCAGGAATGGCCTGGGAACAAGGAATGTTTATGGAAAGGGGTCTCCTGGCCCAAGAGGGTGAGCTCAGCTCCCCCAGAGAGAGAGGCATGGCTTAGGGGTGCTGCTGGGGGAGGGGATTAGGGTGAGTTGATCCACTTTTCAAAGAGCTTAACTTCAAGTGGGGGGGGGCTGGAGTCAGGGAAGGAAGGAAGCAAGTGTTAAGTGCCTGCTATATGCTGGGCACTCTGTAAAGGCAGGGGATGCAAAGGCCCCCAGATGATCTCTGTTCAAGGTGTTCATGTAGGGTGTGGGCCTAGGGGCAGGGAGCCTTGATTGTAGTTGGTCAGGAATGCAGCTGGGAGGGATTCTGGAGGCCTGCTGAGAGTTCTCTGGGAGTAGTCTGGGTGGGTCATGAGGTGGGGGGCAGGAAGGAGGGCTTGGAGGCTCCAGTCACTGAGGAAAGCTCTAGGATAAGACGGGGTGGAGATCAGAGGTCGGGGACAGAGCCGGGAGGGGAATGGGGCATCATCAGTGTCTGTGTTGGCTGGATCTGGATTTGAGGGGCATGGGTTCAAGTCCTGGCCCTGATTACTCTCCTCATGTGACCTTAAGCAAGTCATTCTCTAGGCCTCAGTTTCCTCATCTGTAAAATCCAAGGGGGTGAGTCCGGACAGTGGAAGTCTCTTCCAACTCTTAGTGGATGATCCTGGGTGAAGGGAGTTTGGGGAGCCCTAGGCCCCACCCTCACTTCCTTGTTCTTTTCTGTCCCTACTGGACATCTGGATGCACTTTTATCCCCAAACTGTTCTTAGAAACGGACACAAAAAAACTCCTTCACCCTTTAGTATAAGTGATTGGTGAATGGGAAGGACCCCTCCTCTCTAAGGTATTTATGACCTCCCTATCCATTCCAGTTGGAGGCCAAGCAGGGCAGCCCAAAGCCATGGCAGATGTGAGGGCAAGGATCCCCAGCACAAGGCTTGGCACACAGTAGGTGCTTAATAACTGTTTATCGACTGACTGATCTGGGGGACAGTCTTTGATTTCTGCTGTTTTTTCTCTTGGATTTTTGTTAATGCTCAGAGCTCCATGTATACAGTGCCTGGCACATAGTAGGTGCTTAATAAATGGTGATGGATGGATATCTTACAAAGGGAACCTCATGGTATGAGGGCAGCTTGTGGCCTCAGGCCCCACCCAGCTCCCATGGAATTCTTTTGGGGCAGAATCCCCATCCCCCGTAGGTTTTGGGGACAGACTTACAATATAGGACTTAAAAGGAGTCTAGGGAATTTTCTAGCCCTAAGATTTCAGGCCAGGAACCATGTGGGGGTGGCTGGGATAATGAGAACTGGAGGCAGAGAGAGGGCAGGTTTCTGTTTGGCTCAGTTTTCTTTATAGTGGAGAACATGGATGGATGGGAAGTGCCTGAGGGAAATGCAGCCAATGGGGTAGATGGCTAAATGGCAAAGAGAAGGCAAGAGTAGCCCTGACTGAGGTCCCATTGTGGGATCTGGGGCAAGGAATCTGTGATGGCTGAGCTGTGGTCAGGAATCCACTGGAGATGGCAGAGAACAGGACTGGGAGAGAGTGGGGTCTGAGCAGTAGGCCACCAGAGACTAGAATGTGTGGTTAGAGGGATGGCCAGTGACCATCGAGGGAAGGAATCGCCTACCACAGAGAGCCAGCTCAGCTTCCTCAAGAGCAGTCTGTCACAGAGGAGTCCCCTGCTTGCCTTGCCTTTCCATGCTGTTACCCTGCTGGGCCAGAAGAAGGAAGAAAACTTGTGGTACCGAGTGTCTCACCGTCTCATTTTTTCTAAGGAAAATGAAAGTTGGTTTTGGGTCTCAGAGGCTGGATTACTCATTCTTGATCTGTGACTTCCTGATTGTGCTGTCAGGCAAAGCAGAAGGACTGGACTGGGTACACCACGTTCCTGAAATGGTTCCAAGGAGCCCCAGTCCTTTGTCCTTTGTGAAGAAAGTCTCCTGGAAGAATGTGACAGGTGATAATCCCCATCTCAGAGGCTCCTTCTCATCTGGGACATCTGTGATTTGCAATGACCTTCTGGGAAGGAGATTCCTTGGCCTCGCCCTCTCTGGCCCTGTGTCTAGCAGCCAGCCCCCTTTACTCTGAGGGGTCTAGGAAGGCTTCGCTCTTCTCCTGTGGGCCTGAGGTTTCCTCTTGAAGTTGAAACATCAGTGGGAAGGAGCTCCCTGCTCAAATACCCCAAAAAAGCAGCGCAGGACAAGTTGGGGATGTATTTATGTTTCTCCATTCCCACTGATTTAAATGGTTTGAGCTCATTCTTCAAAGGGGAAAACCGGCAGATCAAACAGCACTGGCTTTCGTTTTTTATGAGTGTGGAGCTTTTAAAGAATTGCAAAGCCTTTGGTGTAGAAAAGGGAAGAGCCAGGCCACAAATGGTTCACTGTGGGAAGGATTTGAAAAATCCTCTTCCCCAGATTCATACATGGTCATGAAAAAGTGGGTCGGATGAGTGGCAGTGCACACACCAGGAGTCTGAGGAAAGATTGGCATTGTCTCTATCCCGTCATGGCGAGTCCCAGAAAGGTTTCCAGGCCACACTTTGAGGGGATCTGTGGCTGGTGCTCTCCTGACCCCTGCTGCCATCACAGGGATACACCAGGAGGGAGCAGTCTCTTTTCATTGGCTGTACAGCCAGAGCAGGGAACATCTTTAAAGTCCTCTGACAGAGGAGGGGCGGTCACTCAGTCTCCTCTTCTCCGATGCTCCCTAGGGCCCCATCCTGACCCTCTGGCCTCTCTCTACCATGCATGGCACAGCCATCTGCAGGACTCCAGGCACTAGACGTCCCCTCTACCCTTGTGCTTCCTTCTCTGATTGGCTGTTTTCTCTTAGTACCTCCATTTACCCGGAACATGACTGGGCCAGTCGTGTCTTCATTCTTCTCTAGGCTCCCCTGTGACTCTCTGGCTTTTCACTGGGTTAGCCTGGCCCTGGAAGCCCCAGGGTGCTTGGTTTTCTTTTGTTTTTGTCATTAAGGATACTCAGAATGAGAGACTCAGCAGAAAAATGGTCCCAGCTGCCCTTGGGTTCGCTGTTCCTTCCCAGATCCATCGTGAGGTTTCTTAGGTTTTCCGAGAATAGCTTCTCTTCAGTGGGAGCCTGGAGAAGGGTAGGAGAAGCTGTCATCTGGTCTGGCCCCAGCGCTGGAACTCTTGGTCAGGCCTCTTCCTCTTTGGGCTGGAAATCATGGATGCCCGTCTATCCCCAGGTGCATGCCTCCTCTTGTTCCTTGCTGCATAGCTGGATGGTCCCTCCGGTCCCCCAGGCATGGTTTTCTAGATCTTTCCAATGAGGGAACTGAAGCTGGGAGAGGCTGCAGACTCCCCAGCGTTACACAACTCATTCATCCTGGAGCCAGGATTCAACCCAGGCTCTTGACTCCATCCTCTCTACTGTAGTGCTCCTGGGCAACAGGGAACATGGAAGCCCTTTGGGTGTTGCCCTAAGACAGACACACAGTAAAGACAAGGTGATGTCTCTCATCTCTCCAGTTTGCTGCTTTGAAGGCAATGTTGCCCCTGGTGACCAGGGCAGAGGTTTGGTCATTGAGCCACCAAAACATGACAAACCCTTGAATCCCCCTATGGTGCCTTGACTTCAAGGGCACTTTGTCAGAGGGAAGATCCAAGAAATAGAGAGAACTGGAGGAGGAGAAGGAGCAGGAACAGGAGGAGGAGAGAGGCACATGAGAATGTTTGCAGGTGGGATGGGCAAAGCACTACCTGATGCTTCCTTGGGACACACAGTCATCATTATTTAGTGTGAATTCTGGAACTCAAGTTGGAGGCATGTACATTTAGGAATTATTTCTGAGTTAAGCTACTATGAATTGGACAAGGTGCTCACTAGGGCTGCAGCTAGAGAACTCTGGAGCATCCCACCTACCATCCAGTCATGAAGGGAATGTTGAGGGAATGTGGAGGACGCACTACTGGTCACCTCCTTCTCAAAGCAGCATCTGCCAACGCAACCTGGATACCAAGTTTCATACCAAATGTGGTCAAGCTTCTCTCCTCCCTTTCATCTCACCTTTGGTTTAAACCTTCTTTGTCCTCTATATGGGAAATTCTTGATACTTAGCCATTGAGAAACAGGTTGAAGATTCCCTGTGTCCATCCTCATGGCTGATCCAGGCATGTGTCAATGATCCCTTGAGGCTGGTAAAGATTCCTCATCATTGGAATCTTGCCCCCCTGAAGTCCTTCGTGACTCACCACTCAGACAGACATGCCATGGGTCTGAGAAGCAGGGGGCAGGGGGCGGGACTGCTGGCTTGTGATTTCCTCAAGTATGGTGACTTTTAGGGAGGAGAGAAGAAGAAGAGAGTAAGGGAGAGGAGAGGAGGGGAGGGGAGGACAGAGGAGGAGAGTGGAGGAGAGAGGAAGGGAGGGGAGGGAAGTGGAGTAGAGAGAAAGGAGGGGAGGGGAGAAAAGAGGAGAGGAGAGAAAAGAGGAGAGGAGAGTAGGGAAGGGGAGGAGAGGGGAGAGAAAGGAGGGGAGGAGAGGGGAGAGAAAGGAGGGAAGGAGAGTGGAGAGAAGGGAGGGGAGGGGAGGGGAGAAGAGGGAGGGAGGGAGGGAGGAAGGGGAGAGGATCTAACTTCAATTCTGCCAATGTAGCCACTTTGCTCCAGCTTCTTATTTTAACTCAGTAATTATGTTTCAAGAGTTTTTCCTGTAAAATGTAACACTGGTGAGCATGAGTCCATCCTTTCCTAGGTCTTTCCTATCTCTTCCCTGGGGTTGGGTGTGGGTGGTGGTTTAGGGAGTGATCTTTATTCTGGTCACATCCTCTCCTCCCTACTCCCTTCCTTTCAGATCAAACCAGCCATACCGTATCACAACAGTTAGTTTGGTTTTTAGTTCAGACATTTGTGGTAGGGGAGACTAGAAAAGGCATCATATGTAGCCACACACTGTCTCATTTGAGGCTGGCTACACCTGCTACCCTCAGTGTTCTGGGCACCCCTGACTGGTCAAGGAGGAAGACTGTTCTACTGTTATCAGCTCGAGCTCCTGTTACAAAGTACTTCTATTGTTAGTTGGCAGTAACTAAGGCCCCTTCCCCCCCCCCCCCCATCCTTTAACCAACTAACATTGATTAGCTTTTTTTCTTTTCCAGATTTATTCATTTGTTTTCAGTTTTCAACATTCACTTCCATAAATTCCAAATTTTCTCCCTCTCTTTCCCCAAGACGGCATGCAATCTAATATGGATTCTACTTGATTAGCTTTTACAAAAAGGTGTTTGCTTTAAAGATACAGGAAGAAGTACCACTAACGGGAGGTGGGGGTAATGCTCTCTTCTGTACCCTTTGGTCCCTGGGAAGAAGGGTTCAGACTTAATTCCTACATAGAATTCACTACTCCCCACAAAGCTCACTTCTAAATAGGGTGCAGATGATGGATGAGCCTGGGCTCGGGCTTGAAGTTCATTCCTGCTAGTCAGGCAGGCAGCAAACTCTTATTAAGTACCTACTACGTGCTGGGTCTGGTGTCAAGCACTAGCCATATAAAGAAGGGCAGGTCATAGCTCCAGTGAGGAGACAACATGCCAGTACCTCTGTCCAAACAAGATAGAAACAGGATAGATCAGAGACAGTCAGCAGAGGGGTTCTGCAGAGAGAAGGCATTAATATAAAGAGATCAGAAGAGACTTTTTGCAGAAAGTGGGGTTTTCTCTGCAATGTAAAGAAAGCCAGAGGAGAGGAGAGAGAGCATTCCAAGTACAGGGAAGTGCCCAGAGCCCAGAGATGGTGCCTTGCTGATGGAACAAGCTGGAGACCCAGTTCCCTGGATCAAAGAGAATGGAGGGGACTAAGGTGTAAGAGGACTGGAAAAGGAGAGGAAGAGGCTGTGTGATGAAGGCCAAGTATTTGTATTGAATCTTGGAGGGGATTGAGAACCACTGGAGTTGACTGAGGAGAGTGTGACATGGTCAGACTTGTGCTTTAGAAAAATTACCTTAGTGGCTGAGCAGAGGATGGACTGGAAGGGGGAACTTGAGTGCCCTAGTCCAGGCATGAGGTAGTGAGGATTTTCACCAGAATGGGGGCAGGGTCAAAGGAGAGGAGGAGGCCAGGGAATAGGGGGATGGGAGTCTGTACCAGGGTGGGGGCAGGGTCAGAGGATGGTGGTATCTAGGCAGTAATAGAGAAGTAAGGAAAAGGGGAGGAAAGATAAAAAGTTCAGGTTTGGCCATGTTGACTTTAAGGTGTTTTTGGGCGCCTGCTCTGAGGTATCTCAGGCAGCTGGAGACATGAGGCTGGAAGTCAGTGGAGAGGTTGGCACTGCATAAATAGACCCAGGATCATCCTCATCAAGATGGTAACCAAATCTATGGGAGTTAGTTAGTTCATCAATAGTATGTTAAAGAGGGAGAAGAAAAGAGGGCCCAGGAAAGAACTTGCCTAGTGAGAACTTTGTCATCTGATGTGTTAGTTCTCCCTCCCAATCATGTTCCTACTGCTAATTGATGAGTCCATGTCTGTCATCCACCAGGTCATTGATCTAAATGGTGAATAGCAGCAGGCTAAGGAGGAGTCCTCAGGGCTCTCTACTACAGAGGTCCCTCTAGGCTGACATTAATTCATTACATTAGTTTTATGTTCAGTCATTTGACCTTTTCAAAATTCACCAAACTAGGCTGTCATTTAGCCCATCTTCTGAGAGATGCATACTCAGCCTTGGAGATGTCATACTCAGGAGAGGAAAAGAGTTACTTGTGTCACTGTCTGATCAAGAAGTGGCTGTCAAATACTGGTTTGCTATGGGGATGGAGTATTTGGTTCCCCCTTCCCCCCATGATTTAGCAGCCATTGCCGCCTACACCAAAGTAGCCATACGCTGTGGTCTGAAAGGAGAAAGATGAGTTGGTTGCAGTATGGACATGTTTAGCTGTCCAAAAGAAGGAGAGTAAGGGGGCCACCTCTTTAGAGGTGATTATTGCTTCATGTAGGGAGCATGCAGCCTGAAATAAGAAGCCTACGGGGGTCACAGTCCTCATGCTATGCAAACTGACCCAGATTTTGAAAGATGAAAAGAGTTCGTCTTGCTGGTGCTAGGGGAAGATATGACCTGATGCATTTTTGGGGAAGCCGTGCATTGATCCAATTATGGAGATTTGAATCTGGATCTGGAATTATGTAAGAAAAATGACTCATCTCCAGAACCTTTGACTCAGTGAACCCAGAACTGGGCACAAAACAGATCCAAGGGACTCAAAGACAAAACCAAGTGTCCAATAATCACAGAATATTTAGGGTACAATAAGTTCTCCTTATGGTAGGAGAGAACTGGAAACAACATAGGTGCCCGGTGACTGGAGGATATGTGAAAGAGTCATGGTACATGAAGACAATGAAATATTATTGCACAGAAGACGTTTAGAAAAGATTGGGGGATATAGAACAATGTGCACCTCTCTTGACAAATTCTGACAGGGTGAAATGATGACAACAACATGGTGAGTAAAGTGATAATTGGGAAGGACACAAAATTCTGAGAAAGTGGTGGAAAAGCCAAGGAAAGGCCAAAGAATAGAGGCCAAACCATTTGCCACAGCACAAGGCTGCACACTCACAATGCCCTGTGCACCACCAGTGTGACCACTCCAGCAAGGCATTTTATTTCTTTGTGGTTGCAAGCGAGGTTTCCATTTGGGGAGGGGCACGTGGGTGGTTGAATGGAAGGGACTCTGACATAAAGATGAGAGGCACCAAAACATGTATTTTAAAAAAATTTTAGGTCATGGGATGCTGTCCAAAAATCAAGGGGGTGTGTCAGATTGTCCATGAAATCCCACTCTAGAATGGAAATTCTGGAAGTTTCTGTCCTGACAGAGAAGGTGTAAGGGGAGTATTGGCGACAGACTGAGTTTGGTTTCTAAGGACCAACCTTGTTAGGTACAGGAAGTCAGCCACATAGTGAAGAATGTTTTTGACCTTTTCAACCTATGAAACAAAGAATACAAAAAGGTTGTCAGCCCTGTGTGACCCTTTTCCTCTTCTGCCCTGATTATGGCAGAAATAAGCCCACCATTTCCAGACCACCTACAAATTCTAACAAGGCTATTCTGAGGGTTGAAAGGAAGGCCATACCATGAGAAGGAGTGACTCCTATCAATCTGGACATTCTTTCTACAAATGGAACCAGGAAGCAGGAGAGCAGGAGAATGGGCCAAGGGTGTTGGGGGAGGCAGCTGGGGCAACAAAAGGTATCCTTCCATGAGGTATTTGGCCATTCTGTGTTGATAAATATTTGGAAAAAGGCAACCATGACAATAAATATCGCTTGTGAGGAGAATCATTTCTGAATTAGTTGTTTATGCAAAGCACCAGCTTGTTAAAGCAAATTGATCCATGAGCAAGGAGATGTACAAACTTCAGGAGAAGACAGGCTGAGAGTGCAGCTGAAGCGATGCAATTCTTGCCTATTTAAATAAGTTATTGGTGAAAGATGAAGAAAGAGTATAGATGCAGTTGATAATCACTTTCTCAGAAGCTTACCTTTTGCACATCAACAGCTGTGAAGAGGAAGCCAGAGACCATCTAAAAGCCTACAGTGCACCCTTGACTCACTTGTGGAGAGGAGATACTGCAGCCAAAATCAACTCTGTTTTAGAGTCAGCTCCTTTGTAAAACTGCGTGGAGGAGGACAATGAAAGAGAAAATGAGAGAAAGCAGAGAGACACAGTGGAAGGTAAAGGTTGGTAAAGAAAACTTGGTGAGAGACCTGACCAAGATAAGTCATTCCTCTGGCATTTAAGAAGGAAATTCTCAGGAAGGACAAGGAGAAAGCCAAGGAGAAAGATGGAAAAAATCTGCAGTGTCCAAAGTAAACTTTTTCACCATCAAGGGTAACAATCCCATCCACTTGAGAGCCTAACACTGCAGGCCTCAGTGTGCTTGTGCAGGAAGCAGGAGTCATATTCAAAGGAACAGTTGGGAAAGCAGCTGGCCGAGAGTAAACACACACAGAAGACATCACACAACTCCATGCAGGTCACACAGTCATGAAGACACTGAAGAATCAGTGCACAAGGATCTGAAGGAAGGGGAGGAGAAGGTTAGGGGAGAGTCTGGGAAATGAATCATTTCAAAATATACAGAATAAAGCCAGAGGAAGCTCAGAAAGGAACATAGACAAGCAGGGAAGTGGAGGAAATACCACCACCTCCAGATAGTAGAGAGTCATGATTTCATACACAATCTTTCCTCCCTGTTCTTTGAATGGAGAAATGTTCATAGCTCTTGATGTTTTTCAAGTTCATGAAAATAAAAGGAAAATTTAACATTTTTGGACTTTATTAATCCAGATAATGTCAGTAGCTATGCATCTATTAAAACCTGCTTTTCCATCTGTATTTATACATTTTCATTAGAATCATCTGCACACAGATTGAGGACACCCTCAGTGAAAATATTAGTGAGAGGCAGGCTGGCTTTCAGTAACTGTATTTCACAGTAAACTCCATCTTCACCACCAGCCAGTTGGCTGAAAAATACAGAGAATATTCCTTGTGGTAGCCCAAAGCTAGACACCAAGCAGGTGCCTCCCTTCAGGGGAATTGCCAAACTGCCTCGGTCCCTGTAATTATGATGCTCTTAAGGAGTTCCATTGAGCTCCCTGAGGACCTCAGGAATCACACAAAGAGCAAGGAAGTTCTAAATTCAGGGACATGGAATCTTCAAGTTTCTCTTCCAACAAGGAGTCTGCAATTCACAATCACAATTATTCAACATCCCTGAGAGAAGAGGATCAAGTGAACCTTGTTTGATCCTTTCCTATCACAGATGTCAGGTGAGGCACAGGACTAGTCATGAGCATAGCCAGCATTTTCAGGTTGGCATCTTTGTATGTGTCATCTTGCTTGATCTTTGCAACCACCCTGTGAGCTAGATTTGATCTCTGTTTTACAGATGAATAAACTGAGGCAGAGAGGGCTATTCCACTAAATAACCTCAAATAGTTGAGAGGCAAGAATCCAATTCAGATCTCTTGACTCCAGGTCCACCTCACTAACTATTCTGTTACCTATGGTAATCAAAGGTGTTTGCCACTGTGAAGAAGGAGGCAAAGCACAGAACCCAAATGGACGTGAGATTCTCTGGGGATAAAGTCCTCTAGATGCTGCTGTTTACAGATGACATTATGTTGGTTGTATCAAATTTTAGAACATTATAGAACCTCCTGGAAGAGATCTTTAACTACTCAAAAGCATTTGGCTTGACCATTTACACAAGCAAAAACCAAGTGGATGAATGGAGTCGGTTGCCCAGATTGTGACACACAATTTGTTGTTGATTTGCAAAAGTTAAGCTTCTGAGGATGTGATTATCAACTGCATCTATATCCTTCCTTCATTTTTCATCAATAATTTATTTAAATGCGTAAGAATTGTAGAGCCTGTCTATCAATGTGTCTCTATGGACCGGTCACCATAAATGGATAGGTAGTCCCAGGATTAAGAAGCAGGAGGAAAATGGGCAGGGCTGTCTTTGAGAAATTGCAACGCCCCTCTAATGGTCTCAGATCTAGAAGCAAAGAGACCAAAAAGATGACTTCTTAATACCAGTGCTCTACCTATCTGACTGAGAGCCTGGGACCATCTTTTTCTCTGAAGACCTAGGGATGACTTTCACACAAGGTAATGAAAAGGAATGTAATAGGTGCATGTGGGTTCTGAGGGCTGACCTCTTGGGGAGGAGGGATGTGGAAGAAAAAGTGTCCCAGGGAGGTGTATGATCAGGGAAGGTGTCAGGCTGATCCTGTGGAGAGAGGGATAACTGATTGCTCATCTGGAGTCTCACTAGTGATAAGAGGAAGTAAAGCAGAGCCCGGCTCTTGGCAAGTCATAGGATGAGAGCTCCTTTGGATGGGGAGGTGCTGATGGTCTGGGGTCTGCCTTGAAGGAGGGCTTCAGCCTGGGTCCTCTGAGCTCTTCTCAGAGAAGGCTGGGGGCTCCTGGCCCCATCAAACCCTGCCCCTTGGCCAGCTCTCCTAGTGGGGCTTGCTATATGGTCATTTGAAGCCATCACTGGGCTTCTTTCCTGACTGGCTTGCATTATGGCCACAGGTTCCTGGCACGTGGGCCCAGCAGCCGCAGGAGCACGTGGGGCCATTTCTGACATTAGCCCGGAGCACACCAAGCAACATCTCTGTACCTGGGAGGACTCATCAATGGGACTTGAGAATGATCCGAATGTGACAAAGTTGTTGGAATCAAAGGGACAGGGATAATGAGGCCTCATGTTAATCATCCATGGGACCTTCTCAATGGAATGAGATGCGCAGAGATTAATTACTCTCTGCTATAAATAGACTTGGGTAAAAGGGAGCTGCATTGTTCTGGCTGAGGGGCCAGTCTTTTCACATAGCCCAGCATTGTGGGCACCTGGGCTCACTCTGCTGTCGCTATGGAAACCACTCTTTCTAAGAGAAGTTCCACATAATTAGTATGGATGGAGGCCTGTGTCAGTCAGAGGAATGCCGAAAGCCCCAAGGAGCCGCATAGCGTCAGCCCATCTTTGGGCACGCCTCTGGCAGGTGGGGTCAAGTAGGAGGGGAGCGTGGGCAATGAGCTGCCAGAGTGCGTGGGGGTGTGTGAAGCGGTGACCCCTCAGAGGGCAGTCACCTTTACCTCCTGGAATTCTTTCTTAAAGCACCGTTTAGAAAACATGCCGCAGCTGTGTGTGTCAAATGTCTCTAGCGCAGCCTTGAAGGGCATTGCCCAGTCGGAATCCCCCAAAGGGGGAGGCTCACCTCTCACCTGGGGTCCACTGGCCCCAGTCCTGGAGGATACACTTCAAAGAATGGCAAAGGCTGGGTCAGAGGTCGCAGGTCAGTGTTGGGGACTTTACGCCTGCTGTCTGTCTTCCCTGTCTACTGTCGTAAAGTGGGGGAGCATGAGACTGTTGAGTGGATCCTTGGCTTGAGTCCTGCTCACTGTGGCAGAAGGGAGGGCTTGGAGATCAGACCCCAGAAGACCCTTGAAAAGATCTCTTTGGTGTGACTGGAAGGAATGCCTTCTGAAGCAAAGCCTTGGCTCTCAGCCTCTTGTCTGCCCCTTCCTGGCCATATTATAGGAAGGCGGGGGTCTACTGAATCACAGGATCATGGACCCCATTGCTGGGAGGGATTGAGAAGCCAGTATCTGAAGGAGATGCCTGTGGAATTGTCCAGTGTCCTCTTCCATGGGCTATACCAAGCTCACTCCTCCCAGGGCTGGCTCACTCACTCCCTCCTGCTCTCCTGCCATCTGATCCCAGTCCTGAGAGGAAGACCTTATGGTAACACTCAAACTCTGTCAGGGTCCTGTGGTGACCCTGTTGAGGGGAAATCCATACAGCCCTATCTCACCTGAGCCACTCATGAGGTACTACACCCATGTAAGTGTATTGACATCAGCCTGTCATGATCAGGACATCTTGAGGTCACAACTACTTACTCTACAAATGACAAAAAACAAAAGTAGCACAGTGGATAGAACACTGGGCTTAAAGTTAGAAGGCCCGAGTTCAAATGTGACCTTAGACATTTACTAGCTGTGTGATCCTGGGAGAAGTGCTTTACCTTCATCTGCTTCAGTTTCCTCATCTGCAAAATCAGTTAACAATAGCATCAGTTCCTCAGGGCTGTTTTGAGGTTAAAGGGAGGCAATATTTAACCTAAAGAAACTATATCAATGTGTGCTATTATTAAGGAGGGAAGGGCCCAAACGGACCAGATGTGACTTAATCCTGGCTCAGAGTCCAAATGGACTTAGTAGGTCTTCCTAAGGATGAGCAATGATGGGCAGTGATCTAATCTGCTTGTAAGGCTGCAAAGCAACACTCTATATGTGATAACTACTTTCATTATTATTGCAGACCTTTATGTAGTCAAATCAATTCACAAATAGCAAATATATCACAGCATGCATGTGCACTTGGACCAGTCTTTTCCTTAGGTGTTCAGTCTTTATGGTGACATGAGGGCACATGGGCACAGGGACTGGAAGGAAGTACCCACACCCCACGGGGAGCTCCACGCTGTGGTTTGCAGGCTTCAGTTCACTCGGGAGGCTCACTACCTGGCTGATGGGCCTCCCCAAATTCTTGGAATTCTTCATCCCCCTCAACAGGGAATTGAACGAGTGTTAGCTCTTCTTGTGGAGCCAGAGCTGAGCTTCTCAGATTGGTCATCTCTGGACTAGTCAAACCAGCCCAGCCAATTACTGGCTCACCCAGATGCTGTGGTATCCAGTCAGAAGGAGGCTCAAGACACAGCGCTCTGCTGGATCCTGAGTCAGGCAAATAAACATGGTCCTGCTCCCCAGGACACCAAAGTCCCCTCTGGTTTTCCTTCCTTTAAACACTATTTTATTTTCAGTTCCAAAGTCTCTCCTTTCCTGCACCCCTCCCCCATCCGTTGCACAGGCAAGAAGTGCAATGCTCATTATACATGTGAAGTCATGCGAAACATATGTCTGCACTAACCATGTTCTGGAAAAAAAAAGAAAAAGTAAGAAAGAAAAAAACGTGCTTCAGTCTGCACGCTGGGCCTGAGAGCTCTCTCTGAAGGTGCATAGTGTCTTTCATCATGTATCTTTTGGAATTGTGGTGAATCATTGTATTCATCAGTCATGAAATCTTTCAAAGTTTATTATTGTTACAATGTTACTGTTACTGTGGCCTTGGTTCTCTTGATGCAACGCATAGACCTTTGTATCAATTCATATAAGTCTTCTCAGGGTTTTCTAAACCGCCCCGCTCCATGCTTCTTGCAACACAGTGATAATCCATCACAATCATACACCACAACTTGTTTAGCCATTTCCCAAATGATGAGCATTTCCCTAATTGCCAATTCTTTACCGCCACAAGATTGGCCAAAGAATACCTTAAAGCTGTGCTTCTCTACATATATATGTACACATATACATGCATGCATGCAGTTCATACTCAAATATACTCAAATTTTAGGAGGCACAAAGTCCATTTAACCCCAAATGCTCCTGACTTTGTGGACTTGGCTGACATCAGACCCTGAACTGGCACCTTCACACAGCGCCCCCTTCCCCCTTGGGCTCCCTCTTGTGAGCTCTGGCTAGGTCCTACTGCCTGAGCCTCTGGTTTCAGTAGTGGCTGAATCAGGAGGGTCTGTGTAGCAAACCTCGGACAGGTGCCTCAGATTGGGTGGGGCAAGGCAGGTGTTTCTGCAGCTTGAGAGGTAGAGGCAGGAGCCTAAGAGCCTCCTAGCACTGCATCCTCCTGATCCCCTGCAGACTGAAGTGGCCTGAGATCTTCCCTCTGGTCCCTTGGGCTCCTGGCCTCACCTTTTCATCTTCTTAGCTCCTGACTTGGGTCCTTCCCTTCTTTCCCAGGACAAGGCCATTGTAGCCTGAATCCTGAGTACCTATTTGAGCCCTGGAGGAACTAACAGCTGCTCTCTCCCACCTGTCCACTCAGGTGTGGGCTCAGACACACCTGTCCTCAGGCCTGGCTGATGGAGCCTTGATTCACTGCTTGTGGCAGGAGAAATTCAGGTCTCCTGCCTCATTCTCTGTCCTCTCTGGTCAGAGAAAGGGATGGCTGTCTCCTAAGCATGATAATTGGGGAGGGTGAAGACTGGGAAATGGGTGTCAGGGTCAGTTTAGGGACTGGGGCCAGGCTCTGGGAAGCAGAGGAACCCAGGCAACCAGGCTGGGCTGTAACCCCAGGCCCAGAACTTAGGGTGAGGGGTCCCAGGATTGTGTATCACCAGCAGATGGTGGAAGGCTAAGCTGTTTTCATTGCCCCAGCGGCCCCTGGTTATCAATGACTGGGATGAAGGTCCTTTCATAAAGCCTTCAGAAGTTTCCTCATGGTAGGGGGCTAACCCTAGGGCCTCCAAGGCTGGATCAGTAGACCCAAGCTGTGTTAGGGTTAGAGCACATATAGGGTTAGGATTAGGAGCTGATATTGTCTGAATACAGACTGAAGCATGCTATTTTTCACTTTCATTTTTTCTTTTATTCAACTCTTCTTGTACAAAATGACTAATATGAAAATGTTTTACATAATTGTATATATATAACTTACATCTGATTGCTTACTGTCTCAGGGAGGGGAAGGAGGGAGGGAGGGATAGAATTTAGAGCTCAAAACTTTAAATAAAAGTATTTTAAAAACTGAAAAAAAAGCAAAAAAGAAAAGCCTAGGGCACAGTCCAGGCAAAGGCATAGGATATGGAGAACAAAGAAGCCATGAAGAGAAGCCAAGGGTGAGACTTAACAAAGGTGGTATGTGTGTGTGTGTGCATGTATGTGTGTGTGTTGTGTGTGTGCATGTGTATATGTAAGTGTGTGTATGTGCATGTGTTTGCATGCATGTGTGTGTGCATGTATGCATGTCATGTGTGTGTCTGTGTGTATGTGCATGTGTGCATGTGTGTGTATCTATGTGTGTGTTTGTGTGTGTGTGGTTTTAGCTACCAAACAGAGGATTTGCTGTTTTGTAAGTCCTGGGGCTTATGGGGCATGAGGTAGATGTTGGGAGAGGAGTAGAGGTGATGGGGGGCTTGGGTGCCTGTGCTCAGACCCCAGTTCCAAGATCACATTTCTCCTTAGCCTCAAAACACATTCCTTGGCAGTTTCTCCCCAGCTCAAGGACACTGTGCCTAACAATTACTCATGAATAGGCCCTAGCAAAACACTTCCTCTCTCTCTCTCTCTCTCTCTCTCTCTCTCTCTCTCTCACAATAACAACCCGCACTTGTAGGAATTATTGGTTTGAACTGACTTTGTACATGCCTCCTGGGCTCCTCATTATGTGTATCCTAGGCTTAAGACTATGTATACGCCAACATTTAGCTTATCAAACAAGACGTTGATGGGTGGTAAACTGGACCATCCTCAGTTAGGCTCTGAATGCTAGTTAACTTAGTGACATAGCACACCTAAAAACCATACCTCTTTATGGTCTCCATTTTGGGCAGATAAAAAATGTACATGTTCCTTTAAGAACAGATCACTCCTTAATCACTCCCTAATTTCACCCCACATTATGTAGTTAGCATATTTGGCACATGTTTTATTATAGTTTATCCTATATAAACTTCAATTGTATTCCTCTAAGGTCGCGGGTTCCTTAAGATCTCTTGCCTGCTGAAAAGCATAAAAATAAACTTTTGTCAACTTGACTTAAAGAATGTTTGAGTTCAGGGATTCTTTCCAGACAACCCTATCCTGCTGTCTGGTCCTTGAGGGGTCCCTGAATCCCTCCAAACAGCATCAGAGGTTAGATTGTATAGGTCAGAGACTGAGGCAGGGGCACCAGTTGGAGGGGAGGAGGGCCTGAAGATGACTACATGAGTGGAGGGATAGAAGCGGCTGTGAGAGGGGTTGATTGCCCATGGTCAGTGAGCAATAGGGCCAGCATGCTGGGGACAGGCTAGGAGGGATGGCCATAACTGGACTGTCACCATCCAATAGGGTGCCCAGAAACAGAGAAAAGAAAGGTTGGATGGGGGAGACCCCCATGTGGCCAAAGAAAATGTCAGGGTCAAGGAGAAAGGGAGCTGGGCTGGATACTCTCATGAATTGAGGAGGCCAGGGAATTCAGGTTCAACTCTCACAGACAGCGTCCAGCCCAGTGCCTCAGCTTCCTCCTACAGCTGCATGGTGGCTGACCAATTGCTTTAGAAGAGTCCAATGAACAACTCCCGAGGTCTGGCCAAGACCAGCAATGCCCACTTTGTGGGTGAATGGAGAGACCTTAGAGGGGAAGTGCTTGCTTCCATTACTTGGAGCCCAGGCTCTTCCCTTGACCTTGTCATGACATGGCTCCTTTGCTCTCTCTGCCAGGTGAGGAATGGATGCCTGCCAGAGCTCCTCACCTACTTGGTCTTCCAACCAAGCCCGGGTTAGTGAACCACCTTGAGACCCCCGCAGCAACACTTTTCTCTTGACTTCTCTGGTTCCAAAGCTAATTTCAGAGGAATCTTCCCCAAGCTTCCAAAGGTGTCTGCCTGTGGCTTGTTTCTATGTTTTCCCCGGAGCACAAACAGGTATATTTTTAGAAAAGCGAGGGCGGTATCCAAGCAACAGAGTCCGCAGCAGCGCTCTAACCAGCTCGCCTCTCTAGGCAAGACCCTCCCTGAGGCAGGTGGGCAGGGGGGCTGATGATGCCCAGGTCCCTCCTCAGGGAGTGCCAGTACAGCCCTGGCCTGACTTCTGGGAGCCTACCGTCAAGGGGAGGGGAGGTGCTACCTGTACTGTGTTCAATCCAGCGACGGTATTTCAGGGAAAGCTCTCCCCATGCTCTGCCTGAAGCTTGGGGCGTTGGGCCCCTCCAGGATGCCACATTCCTTTGTTACACTAATTAGCCTGGAATCAGTACAGGAGTCTTGCCTTGGGTACGCCCTGTGTGGTCACCTCACTTCCAAGTACCCCGGACAGCTCCCTAAGACTGGAGGAGTTGATCTGCATTTGTATAGTTAGTTTCCTAACTCAGAAGTCCTTTCTCTGATGACACCAAAGGAGTGTGACCTCCTAACACATTTAGAAAACAATTCATTTCAATTCAGAGGGGACACTCTGCCCCGAGGACACAGAAGGAACTGAGCCGCAGACTTTGGGAGCCTCATTCTGTTTTTGGGGGAGAGGAGAAAGGGTCAGCATGAAGACAAATAAGCATGACATGGGTGGAAGGGAGAAGCCCTAGTGTGTGACTAGTCAGGAGGACTCAGCAGGTCGGGATGGTGCCAGGCTCTGGCTAGGCGAGGTGGCAGCAGAGGTGAAGAGAGCTGAGGACAGAGTAGAGTATGAAAAGGGTTGTGACACACATGGAAAGGTAGCATAGAGATGGATTGTTGTGGGCCTTGAATGTCAGAAGCGGAGTCGTAAGTATGTTTTAAAAAAATCACTTCTGTTTTCAGGTCTACGTGCTTTCCTTCCCATCCCTTTCTCTGTCACCGAGGAAGCTAGAGGAAAACAACAACTGAAAGATCATTATGTTTGTAAATTCCCAAATTGTCCCTATTATAAGGAGGAAATCTGCTTCCATGTGCTCTCTGGATCCTCCAACTCTCTCGGGAGGTGGGAAGCAGGGGTCCTCATGAATCCTCGGCACTCGTAGTTGGTCTGTATTTTGATTGTCTTTCAAAGGTGTCTTTCAACATGGCAGAGAGGTCCATGGTCCTGCTTTTGGGAGCTGCCCAACTTGCAGCTCGTAGGGCTCCCACAGCACCCTGGACTCTTGACTAGGTGGCACTTTGGTGGAGAAAGGAGCTGATGCTGAGTGTCTGCTTTTACCTGGGTACCTGTGCTTGGAGATGGGGAACAAGCTGAGGGGCTGTTAGTGAAGTTGTTTCACAAGTACCAGGAGGGGGATGGTTGAAGTTGCCTCCAGGGAGAGCTTCTCAGAAGAGTCACTGTTCTTAGCGAGTCTATCACCAAACATTAGCCTATTGGTGTAATCTTCTATGCTTACAGATAGTCAGATAGTCCATCCCCAGCCCATTGGAGCTTATGGGGTATGGGGTGGACGTGGTTCAAGTGGCCCTCTGGAGAATCACTTTGGCAGTGGAATAGAGGCTACATTGGAGAAGGGAGAGACTGAGGCAGGGGCCCTAGTTGGATGGGAGGAGGACCTGAGGAAGGCTATGTGAGTGGATGGATGGAGACAGCTGTGAGAGAGGTCCAATGAGCAAGAATGATTGAGAGCTGAGATATCCAGGAGGGACAGCCAGGGATTTTGACAGCCCTTGCCCTGTCACCCAGTGCACATTCACAGTAATGTTCCTCTGGTGAATCCATCCCTTCCCTAAGCTAATCCAGCGAGCTGTTCAGAAGTGACCAAAGACAGGGCTCCCAGGGACCAACTGCCTGAGTTGAGTTGGGAAGTCAAGGGGAGCTAAGGATCCTCTATGAAGGGCAGTCTGGACATTTTCAACTTGGAATTCTAGTCCTTCCATAGCAGAGCCACTAATGGGGTCCCTCATCCTTGGACCTCGGCCCCTGGAAATGTAGCCTGAAATAGCTCCTCCCAGAAGGATGACTTTTGTTTTGGTGTTGCATTGAAGGGTGGGAAGGGGTCTAATGTGGAGTAGAATTGTGGGGCTCAGATCCTAGCTATTGAAAGACTTCTTTCCATGGATGAGTCATTTCCCACTACAAGGTCTCTCAGACCCCTTCCACCCTAAGCCTAGCCTGCAAAGAAACTGCTGGTCCTCCCTCCATCTCCCGGCCCCCAGAAATCTTGTTCTGATGCCTCCTCTTGTAGTGGTGGTGATTCTGGCCTCTTCATGCTATGACAATGGATTGAAATACTGGAAAGGCTTTACTCACTGTCCCACCCCTAGATAGGGTTTATGCCCAGACTCAGCAGATTCAGCCCTGGATCCGAGGTTCTCCATCAATGAGGCATGGAGAGCTCCCCAGATTTCCATGTTCCTGAAAGAGCAATGTAGGGGAGCCTGGTGGTCATGGAGAGCTATAGCAAATAGAAAATGACTGTAGGAGGTAGAGGAACCAGCAATGTCAAATCATTGTGGCAGATAAGGAAGTTATCTGGTAAGGGAGCAGGAGAGGGTCCTGGGGGACACCCCACATGCTTCTGCTGCCCCAGGCACCCTCAAAGCTGCAGCCTAGATGAAACCCCCACAATTCTTGAGCACACCTCTAGGAATACGCATGGACAAGGGTTGTTTAGAATGGGAAGACAGAGTATGGCTTGGTCCTGGAGGACCTCCGCTCCTTCTCTCTATCTCTGTCTCTTCCTGGTCTCTGCCTTTGTCTTTCTACCTAACTACCTGTCTTTGTCTGTTTGTCTCTGTTTCTTTCCATTCTCTCTCTAGCATACAGCACAGTGCCTGGCACTAATAAAGAAATGCCTATTGACTGGCCATTGACTGACTGAAGTCCTTATCTGGCTTTTGACTCTCTCTGGGTCTCAGTCTCTCTCTTTGGTCCCGTCTGCCCCTTTCTGACCACAGGTGTGCCGGGTGTCCCTGTACATATGCATTATTAGAGTTAATCACTAAGGGGCGCTGTGCCTGTGGTCCAGGCCTATTGCAGAGGGTTAATTATGGGAATGAAATGCAATAAAAGGAATGTGTTGCTTTCTCTTTTCTTTCCACGACTCCACTTCAATTTGTATTTTTCCCCTTTTAATTGAAATGAATTTCCCTTGCTGTTTTATTTTATACAACACCTGGATGGGGTTATTATTCTAAAGAGGTAATTATAAAATTAGAGGCTAACCAGGATGCGATTTTCCTTAATTGCAGGTGGCAGCAGTGCCTGGGAAATGGAAAAATGCTCCCAGACATACTGGGAGATGCCTAGCAGCCATGCCTGCCACTCCCCAAGCTCAGTGATGCTAAGGATCCTGTGGGCTACCAGAAAGCTGGCCTCTGCCCAGCCTGCAGACCAGGTCCAGTATGGGCCTTTTATGTTCACTGTTCAGCCTGGGACAAAGTCAACATGTGATCCAATACCAGCCCCAGATTCTGGTCCTGAGCAGCCTTAGGCTTCTGGGAAATGAGAAATATTATGAACAATGTTGAGGATTCTTCTCTTCCTGTGGACGAAGTTGCATCATTCTGGTGACCTTGGGAAAGGTCATTTAGTCTTGTCTAGGAAGACCAGTACTCCTATGCAAATGCCTAGGCTGGGGAGAGGGGGAGAGCAATTCCTGCTGCGGGGGAAGGGATGGGTTTGAATTGGATCCCTACAGTGTCAAGACTCACTTGCATCAGCGTTTTTTCACAAAGCTAATCTCCAAGGGCTGGATTGAGTAAAGAAGCAGTTGCTGAGATTCCTGCCAGGAGACTGGTTACCCAGTGTTAGGAGTGCTGACCATTTGTGGAATCAGCTTGCTTTCCTGGAGCTCTGCCTTCATGCCTCACTCTTGTCCCACTCTGATGTTGATGTCCTAGCTGGATCATAAGGAATAGGATCAAAGCTGACACCCACTGAAACAAGATGGCACCCACCTGAGGTGTACATGCCATACTGGCAGCTGCAGAGACTGGAGTAACTTCACAGGACCCTCCAGTCAAAGGCGAGGAGTCTCTTCCTGGGGACCTGGCAGGGGATGACCCATGCCTACAACCAGGCCCCCCACATTCCATACACTGAGTGATTTTGGCAGTTAAAGTTCAGTTGGGGTCTGTGTCCTACACCACTCCCTAGGTCAAAGAGTTCTGACAGTCATTTCAAATTCCGGGGATGTCCTGCTTCTCCCAGATCCTCTTGATACAAGATTGATGGCTCCATGGCCATATTATTACTCCTGATCTCTTTTCTTGGGATATGGAGCTGATAATCAGAGAGCCTGGGAGGACAGGCTGGGGACAAAGGGATAAATATTGTCCTTGTATCCCTGGGAGGGAATGCCTGCCCCAGAGTGGAATGGAGCAGCACATCATACACCAGTTCCTCACCTTCCCCTTCATTCTTAGAGCTGTGAGTCAGTCCTAATCACTGCCAATGTGACCCCAGAGACACCCAACCTGTGCAGTTCAGTTGAGAGGACAACGGAGTGAAGTCAAAGCCCAGGACTGCTCCTCATTCTGATCCGGGTGTCCTTTCTGGTGTGACCCTCAGGTTCAGCTGAGGGAAGTTCAGTGAGGTGGTTGATTCAGACTCATCATCTCTCCTCCTCAATGATTCAGGAATGAGCAGGATACTCTCCCCATTACCATGAGGGTGTCTGACCATCTTCTTTAATGGAGGGATGCTGCATTATCTATTTTCTAGGATTTCTGGGATTGATTTTTCAATTACTCTGAGTTTGGCATCCTTTTAACAACCTTTTCTGCTACATAATGGTAAGATTGGTGTGTTTTGTTCAGCTTATTACATTTTGATCCTTGCCAACAAGTTGGTGCTCTGCTGATCCCAGGCCTCGGTTCAGGAATGGCTCTTACACCAGGAACAAGCCATTTCCTATCTGTTACAAGATAATTTAGTTGTGTTTGGTTTTATCAGATTTGGGCCATCTCAAGCACCTACTTATCTGGACATCTCAGATCTGGACAGCAGTATATTCATTATCTATCTCTGTAATTCTTTGCCACCGTTGCCAAGGACACCACCCTCCTTGAACCTTGGGCTCCTCATTCTCTTTCATCTTTCCCCCATCCAATATGGTGCCATCCCTTGCTGATTTCACCTCTGCAGCATTTCTAGAATATACCCCCTCCTCTGCTCTGACCCTGCCCCCATCCCTATCCCTCACATCCAGACCATTGTAATGACCTGCTGGAGGGTCTGCTTGCCTCTAGTGTCTCCCCTCTCCAGTCCTTTACACGTGTGTTGATTATTAACATACTTTTCCTGAAGTAGTGGTTATAATGTAAGTGGTCTTTCATGATCCTTAAACCTGAGCATATTTACCCAGCTATCTAGCGCCATACTCACCCATGTTCACTTTTGGGGCATTTTACCTGGAGCATCTGGTAGAACTCCTTGACCTCTATACTCTTGGTTGTCATTCTGGGCTTGATCTTGGGGGGCAGGGGACTTCCTCTTCACCCTTAAGTGGGGCCATGGTTTGCTCCTATCCAGACAAAGGTGTGACCATCGAAACTGAGCTGGGATGGTTTTCCTCTCTAGGAATTTTGGTCAGCTCCCCTACAAAGAACAGTCCATTTGTAAATATTTGAACACATAGCACATTTAGTACAAGATGGAATGAAAAAACTGGAACTTAAAAGGCACATATTTAGTCATGTCATCCTAGAACAACCCTACAAAGTAGGGGCTATTACCATCTCCACTTTACAGGGTCATGGGGCTAGGAAGTGTCAGGCTGCATTTGAACTCAGGTCTTCCTGACTCCAGACCCAGCCCTTTGTGCGTTGGGTCACCAGATGCCTCTCATCAAAAGGATAGTAATGGGGGGATTAGGGCTTCCTTCCCTTTAAAATCCCTACTTGAACTATATGCAGATTACATCCATGCCCAAGCTCTGCTCCCTCCCTCCCACCAGTACCTCTGATCTAGGACTTCATGGGAGTGAGCTCCTTCTACCAGGGCCTGGGAGGCTCTGCATCATGGGGAATGGCTCTGTCCCCACACCTCTTCACCTTGTAAGGTCGGTTCATTCCTGCTGGAGGATTAGTTAGTTCCCCGTTCCCTAGCTTCAGCCTTCTCTCCTACCTAGCACTCCCTCCTTCCTTCTGGCACCTTTTCCTCCCTCCTTCCTGGCACCCCCACTTCCTTTTTGGTCTGGAATCTTCACAGGTCCTCTGTTGATTGGGCTTTGACTTCGGAGGGGAGACTGCAGTAAAACCAGCTGGAGTTGGACTCATCTTCCCTCCCCCTGAAACATGGGAGAGGTCACAACACCTCAAATAAAGGTGAACCTCGGGGTCCCAGAAACCTGGGGCGATGGAACTTCCTCATGGCACGATCAAAGGTTCCCTCTTCCTTCCACAGCCCATGATCCACCCTGGCCACAGTGCCCTGGTCATCCGTATCCGTGGTCACATGCCTTTCCTGTTCTTCAGGAGAGGGGACCCAACTGGAGTCTTCTTGGCAAAGATGCTGAAGTGGTTGGCATTTCCTTCGCCAGGACCCTCATTTTACAGATGAGGAAACAGGAAAACAGGACTAAGTGACTTGCCCAAGGTTACTAAGTTACTAAGTGTCTGAGGTCATATTTGAATTCAGAATGATGAATTTTCCTGCCAGGCACACACTCTATTTACTGCCCTGCTTAGCTGCCTTTTATTAGTAAATATCCTTTGTAAAAGCTAATTTATCTTATTGTCTAATTGATTTTATGGAGGGATGCACTTATTAGGTAGGTAATCTCCAGTGATGGAGGTGGTAGGAAACGTGCCAGCTGGAGGCTGGAAGGCAATAGCGTCAGAGCTCTCCTCCAAGCGATTCGGGGTACCCAGCTGGTAGCCTGGTCTGAGGAAAGAATGCAGTAGTGGGGCGCGGCTGGGAGTGGGAGCCCAGAGCCCACGGACTGCAGGAGGAGACTCGGTCTTTGAGACCGAGCCTACGTCCATCCCTTCGATGCTCGCAGTCCACCGGCCCACCTGTTCTTCCTTCGGGAAGGGGCGAGACGCAATCAGGAGACTAGATCCTCCTCCCGCTGTTCGCGGGTTCGGGCCGTCCAGGGGCAGTGCGCTGAGGGTCGTAGCTGCCCACTCGAGCCGCCACGGAGGAGCGAGAGTGACGTGGCTGCAAATGGAGTCGCTGCCACAGAGCTCCGCTCTCCTTTGGCGGCGGGAGCCCCTAGGCAGGTGATGGATTCGGCTTCATTAGCGAGTTTCCATCTTCTTGATGAGCACGGGCAACAAAAGCGAGAAACAAAAGGCATCCAATTACCATGGAGATGCTTAATTGTGGCGGATCTGCAGAGATGAATTAGCTCTGAGCAAGCAGAGGAGGGTCAGGGGAGAGGCGAGGGCCAAGATAAAGAATCGTTCTCCTGTTCGCACGCTTGCGAACATCCAGCTCGGCTCTGATTAGAATTCCATCATTAATATCCGCAATTTAAATAATTGTTTAATGGGGAAGAGAACACTGCCTCCTCTCCCTCGACCTCCCCCTGCCCCTGTGCCATGCCAGGTTCCACCCTTGCCCGAGACACAGTCCCAGGTCGCGGAAGCGAAGCAACCCTAAATGCTTTGGCTCCACATCGCCCCTCCTCTCTGCCATTTCCGGCCACCACGCTCACTTGGGGTCTCCTACAGGAGGTAAGAAGAGCCCCCTCCCCCAAAGTGTTGTCAACTGGGCTGCCCTCCCAGACCACGGCCCTTCAGCAGGTATCTGTGGCATTCCCGCCTGCTTGGAGGAAGGCAGTGGAAAAGACGCTGAAGTTGGTCTTTGTCTTCAAGCAACACATTTCTTTAGCTGAGGGTCACAGGACAACACTCTGGCCAGTGACCACTGGGGCAATCAGAAAGGAACAGGCGGGAATCTTTCTCAAGTGCCGGCCCCCAAGAGGGATCCCACCACAGAGAGCTTCTTAGGACTTTCTTTTCCACAGGAAGGATGCCAGCAGTGAAACTTGGGACCAAGGGGATGAGATTTCTGGGAGAATTTGGAATGAACTGAGATTATCTTTTAGAGTTTGTATCCATTTGCAGACTCAAGGAGCACCTGAGGCCAAGTTGATGGTCTCCAGGATCCTAGGAGATCCCGCAAAACAGGGCAAAAGTTACTAGGGCTGTGGTGGGGAGTCAAGTCAATCCCAGCAGAAATGCAGAGGCTGTGAGGGTATGAGAAAGGAGCTGGCCTGGTAGCCCAGTAGGTATATTCCCATGTAAGTTTACATGGACTTTGTAAAGAGCAGAAGCAAAGGCCCATGATAAACTGAAACAAAAAAACAGCTTGAGAGAGAATATGAAGTTACATGACTTAATGCCAAACAATTTAACACTTGGAGGCTAATTTTGTTCAGTGAGTCTGCAAGTGAATTTCCCTGATGTTGACATTCACTGTAGGCTGTTACACTTCCCTTTGGCCATGCAAGGCACATGCACCTGCCTTCCCTCTTCTGGAAGGACTTTTTCATTTTCCAAATTGCTCAAGTGGGAAGGGGATGAGCTCACCCTGGTTCAGCAATGTGTGTGCTGTGGCTTTCTCATGCCTACGCTGTTCCTTTCAGTTCCAGTTAAATGTTTTATGGTTTCAATTTGATTCTTTGTCTGGTCTGTTAAGAAGTAATTGGACATCTACACCTGAGAGGACCGAGAAGCTCCCAGTCTTGAGATGGATGGGAGCCCCACCAACCACTCAAGAATTATCATGAAAATTGCCTGGCATTTGAGCCTGTCTGAGTGGGAGCCATGGGCTGTTGGCCAGTCTGTGATTCTGTGGAAGTGGGCAAAGGGCACATGGGGTTCCACGAGAGGACTGGACAATGGAGGGGCCATGCTGGGGAGGAAGGGAATTGGCAGGGTGTGTTGACTTCTCTGCCTCTCAGAGGCTCTTTTGTGGAGTTGGGGTAATTAGAGTGACTGAGATTTCCAGATTGAGCTGGGAGGAATCTCCAAGGTCAGCTAGTTTAACCAGTGCCTGAAAAAGAGACTATCCTTCAGCATTCCTGCAGAATAGGCATCCATCTTGTATTCAAAGCCCCCCCCCCCCCATGATGGGGGGCTCCTCTCCTCCCATGGCAGCCTGCTCTACTCCAGGGAAGTTCTGACTACCCCGAGGTTTTCCTGACATCCAACCCACGTGTTCCTTTGCCACTTCCTGGATGCCAAGAGGGACACCTCAGACTCCTCTTCCTCACAATAGACAGTCCTCACATCCTCCCAGAAGCTTTGGTCTACAAGTCTCAACATGCCTTGTTCTGCTGATCATCATGTGCCATGGACTCGTGGGGTCTCTCTAATATGGTCATCCTTTGGCATAGTCAAGGTCTGGGTTTTAAATTCCTTAAATTTGGAGCTCTGTGCACAGATACTGGAAAGTTAGATCCAGCACAGGGGAAGAAAAAAGGTGAGGAGTACCAAGGCACTGACTAGGGGAGAACAGTGCAGAGAATTCCCTCTGGAAGGGATCAGTGAGGACCTACAAGATCCTAAGCATGGCACAAGACTTCTGGGGACCGGGAAGGAGCCCACCACCATTCTGTTAGTGCAGGGCCTGCCAGGCAGTGAACAACTCAGACAGCTTTCTGCATGAGAGGGGAGTTGGGAATAGTCTTGGCACAGGGAAGCCATGCTCATGAAGTACTCTGGGGAATTGCTGGGACCCTGCTGTGGTTCTCTGGGGATATGGCCAGATGTCTTGTGCCCAAGTCAGTTTGGGAAAGTAGATTCTCCCAGTGTTGCTGCTCTTATCTGCAACAGTGCAATGACAGGGAGGAAGACCAACAGGGAACCATCTTCTAGGTTCACCTACCTGCCTAATGCAGCCTTTTTCACACTCCCAAGGGTGAGCTCATCTAGGCTGATGCCTTCATTTCAGAGATGAGGAGATAGGCCCAGAGAAGGGTGTGACTCACCCAAAGTCACACAGGTAATCAGGGGTGGAGTTTGTCAATTTATTAAAAAGCTAAATTTTGCTTTTTTAATCACAAATTCAGCAATCATCAACAGTCACACACACACACACACACACACACACACACACACACACACCTGAGGCCATGAAGAGCAGGGAAGAGGACTTCACAGACTGGAAGTCATGAGCTGAACCAACATCCTCGGACCTGGTGTCCAGTTCTGTCCACTGAGTCACACTGAAGTCATTGGCCTCGACAGGGTTGGCCCAGAATCCAGCTCCAACATTGTTTCTCTTTTTTTGGCATTACTTCTCATTAGAATCCAGCTCGAGCAAGCTGCTTCTGTGCCCTTGCTTGAGGCTCATGACCACAAGTCTCTAGTCATGAGGTTCAGGTTCAATTCTCAGAGGTCAGGAGCCTCTAAGTGTCAAAGAACTCTGCCATTCCCCACACTGTCCCTTCCCTCTACTAGCTCCACATGCTGGATGAGAGAGATTACCTACTGCCCCATGGTCTGGAGGGGGGTCCTGAATGTCCGAAGGGAAGCCTCTGTTCCAGTGCCCAAGCCTTTGTCTAAGCCCAGCATCTCTCCTGGAGATCCCTTCCTGGACAAGGCATCCTGAGCCACAGTCTCAGCTATTACTGTGGAATGGGAGTTTGAGAACTTCCAGGCTCATTGTGTTGAGAAGGGCAAGGGATTTTCCTGGCATGGACCAGCTCTTGAATGCTGATTACTCCACAGACATTTACATCACTCTTGGTTGTTGAGTATCCTGAGATGTTTGTTCTCTGCTCATAAGTCATTTCATTTTCTGAGTGTTTCCCTGGTTCCAGACCACACCAGCTTTTCAGAAGATTCTTTCGTTTTTATTTTCCAAATTTATTTATTTATTTGTTTGTTTTCAGTTTTCAACCATCACTTCCATAAATTTTAAATTTTCTCCCCCTCCCTCCCTCCTCGGTCCCCAAGACAGTATGCAATCTTATATGGACTCTACACGTACATCCTATTAAACACATTTTCACATTAGTCATGTTGCATAGAAGAATTAAAACCAGTGGGAGAAAGCATCAGAAAAACAAAACATAACAAAGGAGAAAATAGTCTGCTTCATTCTGTGTTCTGACTCCGTAGTTCTTTCTTTGATGTGGATGGCATTTTCCACCATGAGTCCTATGAAAATATTTTAGGCACTTGCATTGCTGTGAAGGACTCAGTTTATCGGAAACAGTCTTGTACCCTGTGGTTGTTACTGTGTACAACGTTCTCCTAGTTCTACTCATTTCACTCAGCATCAGTTCATATAAGTCTATTCAAGTATTTCTGTAGTCCACCTGTTCGTCATTTCTTAAAGCACAAGAGTATTCCATTACATTCTTTTGCCACAACTTGTCCAGACATTCCCCGGTCAGTTTTCAGTTCTTGGCCACCATGAAAAGAGCTACTTTAAATATTTTTGTCCATGTGGGTCCTTTCCCCATTTTAATGATCTCTTTGGGATACAGCCCTAGAAGTGGTATTGCTGGGTCAAAGGGTATGCCCTTTGGGCATGGTTCCAAATTGCTCTCCAGAATGGTTGAATCAGCTCACAGCTCCACCAACAATGAATTAGTGTTCCAACTTTCCCACCTCTTCTCCAACATGTATCATTTTTCTGTTTTGTCATGTTAACCAATCTGATAGGTGTGATGTGGTACCTCAAAGTTACTTTGATTTGCATCTCTCTAATCAGTAGTGATTTAGAGCATTTTTTTCATATGGCTATAGATAGCTTTCATTTCTTCCTCTGAAAACTGCCTGTTCATATCCTTTGACCATTTATCAATTGGGGAATGACTTGTATTCTTGTAAATTTGACTCAGTTCTCTAAGTATTTTAGAAATGAGGTCTTTATCATAGACACTAGTTGCAAAAATCTTTTCTATTTCCCTCCTCATCTTGGTTTTGCATTGACTTTGTGCAAAAACTTTAAATTTTACATTAAATTATGTAATCAAAATTATCTATTTTGCATTTCATTATGTTTTCCATCTATTGTTTGGTCATAAATTTCTCCATAAATCTGACAAATAAAGTACTCCTTGCTCCTTTAATTTGTTTATACTATCAGCCTTTATACCTAGATCATGTACTTATTTGGACTTTATTCTGCAATACAGTGTCAGGCATTGGTCTATGCCCAGTTTTCTGCCACACAGTTATCCAGTTTCCCCAACATTTCTTGTCAAATAGTGAGTTCTTATCCCTGAAGTTGGGGTCCTTGGGTTTACAAACAGGAGACTGCTATATTTATTGACTACTGTGTCTTGTGTATCTGACCCATTTCACTGATCTTCCCATCTATTTCTTAGACAGTACCAAGTGGTTTTGATGATTGCTGCTTTGCAATCTGGTAGGGATAGGTCACCTTTCCTTGTATTTCTTTTCGTTAATTCTCTTGATTTTCTGAACCTTTTGTTCTTCCAGATGAATTTTGATATTATTTTTTCTAGCTCTACAAAATAATTTTTTGAAAGTTTGATTGATATGGCACTAAATAAGTAAATTAGTTTAGGCAGAATTGTCATTTTTATCACATTAGCTTGGCCTACCCATGAGCAACTGATGTTTTTTCAGTTATTTAGATCTGACTTTATTTGTGTGAAAAGTGTTATGTAATTGCGTTCATATAGTCCCTGGGTTTGTTTTGGCAGGTAGACTCTCAGATATTTTGAAGTGTCTACCTTAGCTTTAAATGGGATTTCTCTTTCTTTTTTTTTTTTAAGTTAACATGATGTACATATTTTATTTTATTTTTTTTTCATTTGAGATGTGTATACTTTTCTTTTTTTTTATTTTTAAATAAATTTATTTAACTTTTTACATTCATTTTCACAAGATTTTGGGTTCCAAAATTTTCTCCCCCTTTGTCCCGTCCCCCCTCCCCAATACACTGGACATTCTAATTACCCATATCACCAATCTG
>CM053772.1:780587-841914 GCA_028658325.1 Potorous gilbertii
TTAATAAAGGAGACCCAAAAAAATGCTGAAGAAAATAACACCTTGAAAAATAGGCTAACTCAATTGGCAAAAGAGGTTCAAAAAGCCAATGAGGAGAAGAATGCTTTAAAAAGCAGAATTAGCCAAGTTGAAAAAGAGGTCCAAACACTCACTGAAGAAATTCGTTCTCTCAAAATTAGAATGGAACAGATGGACGCTAATGACTTTCTGAGAAACCATGAAATCACAAAACAAAGCCAAAAGAATGAAAAAATGGAAAAGAATGTGAAATATCTCATTGGAAAAACAACTGACCTGGAAAATAGATCCAGGAGAGATAATTTAAAAATTATGGGGCTACCTGAAAACCATGATCAAAAAAAGAGCCTAGACATCACCCTTCATGAAATTATCAAGGATTTGGTAAGCCCTAAGGTCACTTTCAGTTTCAAATCCATGGCCCTATAATCTCTCACTAATTCATCTCCCCTCAGCCACCAAAGTGATTTTCCTAAAGCACAGAACTAACTAGGTCACTCTCTGACTCAAGAAGCACCATTGGCTTCCCATTGGCTCTAGAATAAACTAAAAAGTCTTCACTCATCAGGGAATTAAGGCCTATTAAAATGGGCTCTAACCTACCTTTCCATCCTTACTTCATTGTTCATTCTTTACCCTCTATGGATGAGCCAAGCTGGCTAACTCCACAGAATTCTCCCAAATTCAGCATTCTGCTTTGTAGAGAAGCTTGGAGTCAACATATAAAAGAACATGTGAACAGCATTAGACTCTTAAATACTAAATTGTGTGGAGATAAAGGGAATAAAGCCCTCCCAAAGAACCACAGGAACTGGATGTTAGGAGGTGAGCAAGAAAGCTACATTCATTATCTCCTAGGATACTGGTGACTTTATTTCCTAGGCAAGGTAGATGCACTCTCCAGTTCTCATCTGTCCTCCCTGTCCACTCGTCATCCAGGCCAACCTTTACAGACTTTCAAATTCACTGAAATATCAGAACTGGTTCATTCCGCAAGCTAGAAAGGCAGATGGTGATTGACTCTGCACCTCTAAGACCACTAAGACACCAGGTCGTGTCATGGAAGCAAAGAATATGAGCTTGAGCAGACTTCAGGAGACAGTGGAGGAGAAGGTGTGTGTCCATGGGTCCATGAAGAGTCAGGCAGGATTAAATGACTGAATAATGGAATCCTCCAACCTAATGGGGGAAACAGCAGGCAAACAAGTATATACAAAACAAATTTTATGTGTACATATATAAATTCATGATAAATAGAAAATAATTGACAAAGGGAAGGTATTAGAATTAAGAGATATTGAGGAAGGCTTCCTGTAGGAGGTAGGATTTAAGATGTAGAAAAAGCTAGAGAGATCAGTACTCAGAGAGGAGGAGGGAGAACATTCCAGGCATGCTGCACAGCCAGGGAAAATGCCCAGAGTCAAGAAATGGAGGTTCTTGTTCCTGGAACAGCCAAAAGGCCAATGTTACTGGGTCTGATAGTACGTTTTGAGGAGGAAGAAGTAAGAAGACTGGAAAGGTAGGAGCAAGTGAGTTGTAAGAGGTGTCAAACAGAGGGTTTTGTATTTGTTCTTGGAAGAAACAGGGAGCTACTGGAGTTTATTAAGTAATGGGGTGAAGTGATGCCCTCAGACCTGAGTTTTAAGGCAATCACTTTTTTAATTTAAATTTATTTATTTAAGTTTTCAACATTCATTTCCACAAAATTTTGGGTTCCAAATTTTCTCCCCATTTCTCCCCTTTCCCACCCCAAAACACCGAGTGTTCTAATTACCTTTATCACCAATCTGTCCTCTCTTTTAACATCCCTCCCTTCCCTTATCCCTATCTTCTCTTTTGTCCTGAAGGGCAAAATAAATCTCTATACCCCATTACCTGTATTTCTTATTTCCTACTTGCAAGAACAATACTCAACAGTTGTTCCTAAAACTTTGAGTTCCAACTTCTCTTCATCCCTCCCTCCCCACCCATTCCCTTTGGGAAGGCAAGCAATTCAATATAGGTCATATCTGTGTAGTTTTGCAAATGACTTCCATAATAATCATGTTGTGTAAGACTAACTATATTTCCCTTCATTCTATCCTGCCCCTCCATTTCTTCTATTCTCTCTTTTGATCCGATCCCTCCCCAAAAATGCTCCCTCCTCCCACTGCCCTCACTTCCATTATCCCCCTCACCCTGCTTATCCCCTTCTCCCCCACTATCCTGTATTATAAGATAGATTTTCATACCAAAATGAGTGTGCATTTTATACCTTCCTTTAGTTAAATGTGATGAGAGTAAGCTTCATGTTTTTTTTCTCTCACCTCTCCCCTTTTTCCCTCCACTGAAAAGTCTTTTACTTGCCTCTTTTATGAGAAATAATTTTCCCCATTCCATTTCTCCCTTTCTCCTCCCAATATATTTCTCTCTCACTGCTTAATTTCATTATTTCAAGATATGGTCCTATCCTATTCAATTTACCTTGTACTCTCTGTCTGTGTATGTGTGTGCATGCATGCATGTGTGTGTAATCCCACCAACTACCCAGATATTAAAAAACGTTTCAAGAGTTACAAATATTGTCTTTCCATGTAGGAATGTAAACAGTTCAACTTTAGTAAGTCCCTTATGACTTCTCTTTGCTGTTTTCCTTTTCATGCTTCTCTTCATTCTTGTGTTTGAAAGTCAAATTTTCCTTTCAGCTCTGGTCTTTTCATCAAGAATGCTTGAAAGTCCTCTATTTCATTAAAAGACCATTTTTCCCCTGAAGTATTATACTCAGTTTTGCTGGGTAGGTGATTCTTGGTTTTAGTCCTAGTTCCTTTGACTTCTGGAATATCATATTCCACTCCCTTAGATCCCTTAATGTAGAAGCTGCTAGATCTTGTGTTATCCTGATTGTATTTCCACAATAGTTGTGTTGTTTCTTTCTAGTTGCTTACAACATTTTCTCTTTGATCAGGGAACTTTGGAATTTGGCCACAATGTTCCTAGGAGTTTCTCTTTGTGTATCTCTTTCAGGAGGTGATCTGTGGATTCTTTCAATATTTATTTTGCCCTCTAGTTCTAGAATATCAGGGCAGTTTTCCTTGAGAATTTCATGAAAGATGATGTCTAGCTTCCTTTTTTGATCGTAGCTTTCAGGTAGTCCCATAATTTTTAAACTGTCTCTCCTGGATCTATTTTCCAGGTCAGTTGTTTTTCCAATGAGATATTTCACATTCTCTTCCATTTTTTCATTCTTTTGGTTTTGTTTTGTGATTTCTTGGTTTCTCCTAAAGTCATTAGCCTCCATCTGTTCCATTCTAATTTTTAAAGAACTATTTTCTACAGTGAGCTTTTGAACCTCCTTTTACATTTGGCTAATTCTGCTTTTTAAAGCATTCTTCTCCTCATTGGCTTTTTGGACCTCTTTTGCCAACTATGTTAGCCTATTTTTCAAATTGTTATTCTCTTCAGCACTTTTTTGGGTCTCCTTTAGCAAAATATTGACCTGCTTTTCATGATTTTTTTGCATCTCTCTCATTTCTCTTCCTAATTTTTCCTCCACCTCTCTTATTTGATTTTCAAAATCCTTTTTGAGCTCTTCCATGGCATGAGCCCATTGAATATTTATTTTGGATGTTTGGGGTACAAAAGCCTTGACTTTCTATGTCTTTCCCTGATGATAAGCATTGTTCTTCCTCATCTGAAAGGATGGGAGAAGATATCTGGTCACCAAGAAAGTAACCTTCTATAGTCTTATTTTTTTCCCTTTTTTGAGCATTTTCCCCAACCAGTTACTTGATTTTTGGGTCCTTTGTCAAGAGTAGGATATACTCTGAGAATCTGTGAGATCTCAGTTCCTCCAAGGTGGCATGATCAAGCATGTACTGGTCTGGATGCAGAGAGGTATTTTTGTGCCCAGAATCTTAGCAGTTCCACAGCCTCCTGGCTTTCAGTTCCTATAAAGTTAGCACTGGGGGCTGATTTTCAGATAAGCTGGATGGGCAGGGCCACCATTCATTGTGAGACAAAGGCCAGCTTGCCTGGGCCTCTACACAGGGCTAAGGTAAGAATCAGCTTCTCAGTGTCCCCAGGGGTTTTTTTGCTCCTACAATGGAGCTGTCCATATGGGCTACTGTGCAGCCTCTGTGGCCACTGTAGGGCAGTCACTTTTATGGCTGAGGGGAGGATTGACCAGAGTGGGGGGAGACTTCTGGCAGGCATGAGTTGATGGGGGTTTGTACCAGGGGAGTGGCACTGCCAGAGGGAAGAAGAGAGTATATTGGACAGATGTTTCAAAGGTGAAATCGTCAAGCCTTGGCACAATACTGGATATGAAGTGGGAGGTAAAAGATAGTGAGAAATTCAGCATGACTACTGGGTTGTGAGCCTCCTGGGAAAAGGGTGATGTCCTCTGCAGTTGTAGGAAAATAGGGAAGGCAGGAGTGGGGAGAGGGTTTGGGAAGAAAATTAATGAGTTCTGTTTTGAATGCATGTAATTTATGATATCTACTAGGCATCTAGTTCAAAATGTCTGAAAGACAGTTGAGGATGTGAGATCAGTGGTCAGCAGAAAGTTTGGAGCAGGACAGGTAGATGAGAGTCATCAGATAGAAATAGTCATTAAATCCATGAGAGTTGGTGAGAAGGGGGCTAGGGATCCAAGAGAGAAGGGCAGTGTAGCATTGAATTGATTCAACATGGAGTTAAGATGGGGCAAAGAGGAGACAGTAGAGCAGGGGAGATGACCTGAGAGGGAATTGAGAGGTCAAGAGATTGGAAGCCATGCTGCAGATGAGGAGTCAGGTTATGTAAGGGAAGGCAGAGGGAGCGGTGAAAAATCAATGGATATAAGGTGATTTCAACATTCTTGAGTATGAGGGTGATACAACCATGGGTGACAGCAAAATTAAGGGTGTGACCTTCTTCTTATGTGACTGATGTGGGGTGGAGGAGAAGCTCAGGGGAAATGAATAGGAAGAGGAGCTAAAGAGAGGATATTTGGGAGAGAAGCGGTGCATTACATCCAAGGCCCCAGATCAGCATACTCTATCCATTGACCATTATTTCACCATTATCCATTCAAGCAATCCACCCCTCAAGCTGTGGCCTGGTACATGCTAGATGACGTCACAGTAGACTAATGATAGCATAAGGAGGGACATTCACAACATGGGCTGGGCATCCTGGTCCTTGGCATTGAGTGCCTCAGATGGAAAACACAGGAGTCATAAGATGAGGATGTAACAGGTTCATTTGGAAGTTTGACCCCAAGAAGTGTGTTCTGGAGCACCCCTGGAAACTTCCAGGGACTTCAGGGACATTTGTGACTCAGAACTTGTGGTCTGAGCTGACAAAGTCACCTCCTCTCTGGCCCTGAAGTGGCAGAGTTAATTCTCTGTGTCTGTCTCCCTTTCCCATCTGCACATCTGGTCAGGACTGTTCCATGAAGTAGATTGTTCTATGAAGTACACAAACTAAGGATGGTTTGGGTTTCTGTGTTTTGGTCCTGATCTGTGATTTCACTGGTGAAGGGGGCCACGCAGTAAGGACTGCTCCCTCTTTCACCTCCCCCAGAACAAGTCAAAGGTGCCACTTGTGTCCAGGGCATTCTGACTCCTGAACAGTTGTGCCATGGGCTGTCATGCCAGCAAAGGATTCTTACCCCCATTTTCCAGATGACAAAACTTAGCCTTCAAGAGGTGAAATTATTTGCCAAAGGTCATCAAGCTAGCAAGTGTCTGAGGCAGGATTTCACCCTGGCTCTGAGCCCAGTTTAGGACTCACCACACAAGCCATGGGCATGGTGCCAGGACAGAGGATGAGTGTGATGCTCCAGCCTGCACACAAGGTCACTCTCCTTGTTCTCTTCCACTTCCCTGTACCCTGCCCACTGTGAGTTATATCTCTCATAGATTCCCTGTGATCTGCAAAAGATTTATGAGGCTATCTGATTATCTGGGAAGTGCAAGGATGAGGAGCAGGGTTGGAGAAGATCTGTATTCAAAACCCACCTCATACACTTATTAGTTGTGTGACCATGGGCAAGTCACTTCACTTCTTCTTGCCTCAGTTTCCTCATCTGTAAAATGAGGTTAGATTTGGTGACTTCTAAGCTTTCTTCCAGCTCACAATTTATAATTGTATAGTATTCTAGCAAAGACAAATACATCCACAGGGAATAAGGAGAATTTGGAGAGAAGCACAAAACAAGCCTGAGTCCCATCTTTCCTCTGGAGCTCACCTCAGGGGGATGAACAGTCTCTAGTCTCAAGTGTAAACCTGCTCAGGGGAGTGTGTCACCAGCCAGAGACACAGCACAAAAAAAGTCAGAAAAACCACGGCAGAAAAAAAGTCAAAAGTGTCCATTTCCAACACCTCCCAAACAAGAGAGACCAGGGTGACTGTTCACATGCCCAGCTGAGTCATCGTCATTGACTTAAGAATCTGGCCAAGCTCCTGGGGGACAGTGTACCATGACCAGATATGGGGTGACAGTTGCCTCAACCCAGAGCTCAGGTCTGGGACGATCTCATAAAAGGCCTCTCCCCTCTCATTTTCTCCCGTTACTTTTCTTTCTCTCCTCTTCTCTATTTTGCCACTTGTTTCCTTTATCTTTCCTTTCCTCCTTCCTCTTCCCTTTTCTTTTGGTTCCTCAAAGGAGATCACTCAGTCACTCCACTAAGCTACAGGTACCTGGCATTGCCCAATCAATGGGGTAATATTGCAGGAGTCTGGAGGGGTGAGATCTAAGGCCACATCCATCAGGAAGGGAAGGGGGAAAGAAAACAGGGACCTGCTAGGAGAGAAAAAGCATCAGGCCAGGATAGGCAATATCCTTCCTGGTGGTCAGTGAATCATCCTTTCCCCTCCTTCCACCCACCCCGTCCCTCCAGAAGGGGTTTTTTTATAGGAGAGACTCTTGAAAACTATGGAAACCCAGAGCCAAATGAGCCAATATTGTAATAAAATGGTGAGGGGATGGAGCCAGAGTGGTAAGCCTAGACCTCAATCAAGCAGGTGGCTCCCAGACCCAGGGCCTCTCCTGGATTGTTCTAGCTCCACACAGTCACTAGCACCAGGCCAGGCTGCTGTATTTGGAGCAGGGCTCAGGAAGCTGGAATGGGCAGGCTCCCTGTGAGGATCTTGGTGGTAAGGAAATGCTACTGGAAGCTTTTGGAAGACAAATGGATCCCCGTATGGAGACAGTGCCCTACTGAACCCAGAGGATGCCCCTTCCTCAGGAAGCCTATGGCCAAAGGAGATGCTCAAAGTCACCCATAGCATGACATACAAATGGTACCCCATCCATTGGGACATGAGATCATCCTGTACCCTCAAGCCTCGTCATTGACTTAAGAATCTGGCCAAGCTCCTGGGGGACAGTGTACCATGACCAGATATGGGGTGACAGAGTTGCCTCAACCCAGAGCTCAGGTCTGGGACGATCTCATAAAAGGCCTCTCCCCTCTCATTTTCTCCCGTTACTTTTCTTTCTCTCCTCTTCTCTATTTTGTTACTTGTTTCCTTTATCTTTCCTTTCCTCCTTCCTCTTCCCTTTTCTTTTGGTTCCTCAAAGGAGATCACTCAGTCACTCCATAAGCATTTAAGTGCTGAACAGATTATGATGCTATACTAAACCCTGAGGATGCAAAGACAAAAAAAATGCAAAGCAGATCTCACCTTCAAGGAGCTAAGATTCTACTGAGGGAGACCACCACCCCCCACTCAGCAAGTGCTCGGTCTGGCCCCACCTGCCAGCAAAGCCAGCTACATCCCTGCTCTGCCAGCCAGGGCACTGTCTTCATATGATCAGCTCAAACCCCCACCCCATTGAAGTTTCCTCAGCCAAACCACCTGTGCTGGATGTTCATTTACCCAATTACCATCAGTTAACTTTTACAAAGGAATATTGATTTCCACTGAAGATACCACAAGAACACAAGTAGAAACATGCCCCCCAACTCTTTGGGAGCACCCTCCCCTCCATGCCATCTTAGTCCCTGGGCAGAAAAAGCTCAGACCTCCCAAAGTTTCTGCGTAGCTTTGGTCCCACCAAGATCATTTCTGGATGCATCATTGTGCCTGGTTGAGCCCTTGTCTTGGCCCCTCAACTCTGGACCAGCTGGCCACAAAACCCAGTGGGACATCGACAACCATGGGCTGCTCGCTCTTGTGACTTCTAAGCATCTGTAGTCCCAAACTCTAATCTCCTTCAACTGAAACCACAGGACCAATACCAAAAGAACTGAGTTCTCCCCTCAGGGTCCCTGAGTGGGCCCTAGACAGGGAGAGCACAAGTGAGGGCTCTCTCTCTCTCTCTTCTCACTGCCTCCCTTCACACTGTCAGGAAGGTCAGACCAAGAGAAGGGTGAAGCACTGGTCAGCTAGGGTCTTTGAAATGCCCCTCACTGTGTGCTAATCAGTCTTCTCATCTGGGATGCTGACTGGAACCACTTACAGAATGTCCACATGGACTCCAAAGAGCACTCAGGGATTGGGTCAGAGGCCCTCTTCTCAGGCTCACAAGGAATAACCCCATCAGCCTGTCCCCCATTCTGGCCTGAACAGTTCTGGCCCTAGGACAGGGATGAATATGCTGGTCCTGTTCCAGGTGGCTAGTCCTGAAGCTTGCAGCCTGCCCCAGCCAGGCACAGAGTACCCTGATGCTCCCACCTTGCAGCCAGGTCTTTGGCCTTCAGAACCTTGAGGAAAGCCATGCAGCAGGGTCTGAGACCAAGTTGCTCCACTGGCAGCACCCATCTGTCAGGGTTTGTGAGAAGGACTCTTACATGGAATGGAGATTGTTGTCTCCTTCTTTCAAGACAAAGATCTTGCATGGAACTGGGACAAGTCTGACAGGGCCATTCAGGGCCATGCATGGAATGGAGACAAGTCAACACACCATCCTCCACCTCTAGCAGAGGATTTGTGTGCTTCTAGCAGGGTCTGGGGTCTACTCCTTCTTGGTTGACTGTCATTTCCATGTGTCTCCAGATGAGGAGTTCTTGGGTAGTTCTCTGATCTCTGTCCCTTTGGGGGACAGAGTATCAGACATACCTACCTTAGTACTTAAGAACTTAAGTACTTCTCTTAGAAAGGGAAACTAGGCATAGGTGGGAGGGTCGGGGGATGGAGGAATATAATGATGTTTTTCCTTGGATACATGGAGTTTGAGATGACTACATGACATCTAAGTGGAAGTGGTCAGCAGATAGTCACAGATAGCATGAAAGACAATCTGTGCAAAGGCATAGAGGAAAGAGATGGAATGATGGATACAAGTTTCTGTAAAAGAAACAGCAGCAGGAGGTCTGAGGGAAGGACACTGGTGAAATTGAAGTCGGCCAGCATCCATTTCATGCATGATCTTTGCCTTGAGAGAGGTAGGCAACAGTCCTTATTCCATGTAAGAGCCCTAGTGAAGAGAACCTCAGCCCTTCTTACAAACCCCTGGCAGATGAGTGCTGCCAACAGAACAGCTTGACCTCAGACCCAGCTGCCTGCCCTTCTTCAAGGTGCTGAAGGCTGAAGGCCAAAGGCCTGGCTGTAAGGTGGGAGCATCAGGGTACTCTGTGCCTGGCTGAGGCAGGCTGCAGGCTTCAGGACTAGCTGCCTGGGACAGGGATGGGTGTGCATATTACCTGAGGAGTGACTATCTGACCTGATTTTGGCTCCAGCAAACTCAAGAGTATGAGAAGAGAAATAGGCCTAGGGGCCAGGAGAATACCTAGAGAAAAACATCAGGATAATTGAGGGCAGCCTGTTATCTCTCTCTGCAGGGCTGTTTCTCTGGCATGGATAGGAAAGACAGCGAAGAGGCAGAGATGCTGATGATTTTCCAGGAGAAGATGGCTCAGGTCTTGGCCCAGACAGGCTCATCTTCCCCTCCCCCAGGCTCTCAGGCAGAAAATGTCACATTTGGGCTCCAGATGAGGAAGGACAAGGCTTCTCTTTGCACAGTGCTGAATGGGCAGCAACACAGTGGAGGTCCTTCTTTCCAAACCTCACTGTCAGGTAGACAGTGCCTGGGCTTCCTGCTGGCCTTGCCGCCTTGGTAAGAGCATGTAGTCATCTGGTCGGGCTGGCCTAGTGCAGAACCTCAGCATGTAGCCCTGACAGAACTGAAAAGAAAACAGAAAAGGAGCAAAGCATTCCCAGAGCACCAGGGCCCTGAGACTGCAGGTTGAGGCCAGGTTGGTGCCATTATTTGCCTGGTGCTCCTGGATGGTGGCCCATGGACCAAGAACAAAGCCATCTCCTGGCTGCTTCTCTCCTCCTACATGCTCTGGTCTTGCCGCCCAGGATAATGGACACAGGGAGAGAAGACATAATCGAAGGGTTCAAATCTAGGACAGGAATTCCCCCCAGGAATTCAGCCACATGGGCTGCAGATTGGCCCTGTGCAGAGCCCCCTTAGACTGTGCTCTCCCTGGACACCTCATGGGAGTCACTGGCCAACAAGACTGAATGTCCCTCGAGCATCAGAGGAATGAGGTTATCCAGTACAATATGAGGATAGGAGCTTCGAATCTGAGTCCAACAGTCTATTCTTATCCCAGCTTTACCTGATTGAAGTCTGCTCCCTCATCTGTGAGAAGGAGTGAAGAGAATACCTACACACTCTTCCCCATGGGCTTGTTTTAAGGAAAACATTGGGGAAGGAGTGGGATGGTGCTGGGAAGGAGTGCTGGACCTGGGGGCACAAAGACATGGGTTCAAACTCAGCTCCCACCAGCAGCAGACTCTCTGGGTCTCAAGCTTCTCCCCTGAAAAGGAAAGGAGAAGAGAAGACTGTGAAGGTCCCTGACTCCTTCTTCTTTGAGGATGAGGGGCTATGGCCTCTCAGCCCCAAAGCAGGATGGAGTGGAAGGAGTGGTGGCAGAGGCAGCCAGGACCTCAGGACTGAGTCTGTCAGACTCAGCTGCTGTTTTGGGCATCTGTTCTTCAGGCTAGCCCAGCTTTGGTAGTCATGAGCACAGTCCATCTCTCTCCCCAGCTCCTTACCTTGGGTGACTCATTCTTGTTTCTTCTATTCCATTTGTCATGGTGCCATGCCAGCCTTATCTTTTCCTCTGGATGTGTGACCAGTGTGGGCAGCCTACCTGGCTTATGACCCAGGCACCTATTTCAGCCTCCAGCTCAGAACCTGACAGATCAGCCAGTCTAAAGGAAGAAGACATTTGTCATCTTGTCTCATGATAGAACCTGCCAACATGCCCATCACCAGCCAAGACTCTCCACACCAGGAGAGGCCAATGGGAAATGTCATTCCCTCCCTAACTCTTCCTCATGGAGCCTACCTTTGTCCACTGTGGCATGGAGGCTTTAGTACCTTTCAGGTGATCAGGCCTTGGCTCCACTTACTCAACTTTAACTCTCAGAGGGCCATGACTGGCAGGTCCTAGGCACTGAATAAATCCTCATTGCCCTCCAAAGACAAAGAAGTCACTGCCCTTCAAAGACAAAGCCACCTGTCTCCCTTTCAAACCTTGGTTAGCCAGGTATCTAGGACAGCACATGGGGCAGAGGACCCTGCACCCTCATGGGTGAGGATGGCACCCCAGCCTCGGTGGGGGGGGGGGGCCAGAGGGAGCACTGCTGTGGCCTGGGGCAAGAGAAAGTTGGATCCTCTACACAAGGAGAGGAGGATAACGTCTAAAGCCCCTCACAGACCTGAATCTTGCCATCCTCTTTAGGAACAAATCCTTTTCCTTTCCCTTTCCTCTGATTTGCATGAGTCCCCTGCTCCCTGGGTGGAAGGGCAGGGTTGGAGTGGCAGAGGTGCCAAACCCAGTGTGAGTGAGCCCATAGCAGCCCCAGCCAGAGTTGGGAACATACCTCGTTCCTTCACCTGGTCTTCATGAGGCCTAGACTCTGGGCCCTTCAGCACCCTGGACACTTCCCAGCATGCCCCCATGGCCACAAGCCCACCAGCTTCCAGGTCTGTTTTCAGAGTATCTGCCCCTCCCTTTCTCAGGACTACAGGCACAGCTCCCATTCTCCACATCCCTGGTTCTGGCTCTGCAGTCACATCTACCATGGCTTTCAGACCCTGCACCGGAACTCCTCTGAATTAGCCGATGGAAACATGTCAGCCTTTTCCTTATTAGCCTCATGAGTCATTTCTTCCTCACATTTATCTGATCCTTGCCTGAAACAATGAATTGACTCTGCACAGACCTGAAGGCTTTCAGAGCACTTTCCTGAGTGGGGTAAAATATTATTACGCTTCAGCTACAGCTGAGGAAACTGAGGCTCAGTAGCTAAACAATCTGCCCACAAATACACACAAATACATCTTGGGACTGGATTCAAGCCAAGTTTCCTGAGTTCAGCTACCAGATTCTGCACCCTCCTCCCACAGCCTCCGAGAGGTAGGAAACCTAAAAGCATGAAGCCAGCCTGGGGGAGAAAGCAAGGGGCACCACTGAAGTGGGGGAAAGAGAACCCAGGGCGCCAGGCAGCAAATTTTGCTTCACCCTTCAAACAAGTAGCCCCATGCTCATTCAGAGACCCAGAAATTCATCATCCTATCACAGTCCTTCTGTGGCTGGTGCTTCCACACATTCCCAGAATGGGTTTTGAATGAAGGTCCTGAGCCATGCCATGCTGGCCTGCATTGGATCAGCTCTGGACTCATCCCACAGAAAATGGGAAAAGATCCTAGAATCATGATCATGACTGGCATTTATAAAACACTTGGCAAAAGTTACCTCATTGAAACCTCAGGATGACCCAGCTGATGTAGCTATTCTGACCATTTTACAGTTGAGGAAATGCTAGCAGACAGAGGTGAATGACTTGTCCAGAATCACGGTTAGTGTCCGAGGCCTGACTTGAACTTAGGTCTTTCAACTCCACACCTAGCACCTTATCAGTGGCACCACTTTGCTGTCTGTAGCACCAAAGCGATGTTCATGGTGCCCACAGTGGCCATGAAGATCCCAGTGCAATTCTGAATCACCAAATACAACAGACTCTTCACATGAAAGACAGAACCTAAACATTTATGCAGACATGAGAAAGCCAAATCCATTGCAGCAACAAAGAAATCCACACACAATAACAATGCAGAGGGCAGCCCCAGCCGGAGCCTTCCCCTGTGAGGCAACCCACAAACAGGTTCCTTTTAGCAAATCTCAAACAGGCTCCCACTCAGCTAGCTGATGCTTTTCCCAGCTCTGACTGCTCTTTAACTAACTACCTCTCAGCTCTGCTCCAGCTCTGCCTCTTCCTGCTCCACCACTTCCTGTTCCATGTGACTTGACTCATGTGACACGAGCTTCCAGGTGACTTAAGCAGGTCACATGGACTTATTAATGGATGGAAAAGATCTTCCCATTATGAAGCAAAATTACATTAACAACAAGCAGAACTGCATTATCAATACACTGTCCTCTCATAAAACCCAACCACTGAGGCAGAGAGATTGTAAAGCACCATAGCTTCCTCTTCATTCTCTTCCCCATTTTCTGTTTGTGGGTCAAAGATCCAGTTCTCAGAATCCAACCTGCTACGCAGTGCTGACTGGCCTTCCTCTATGTGGACCAGAGCCTGCCTGAGGTGCTGCCATAACAGCAACTGAAACTTTCATACTGCTTTAACATTGACAAGATGTTTAACATCTATGTCAGAGTCAAAGCACAATACTGGTCATCATCTACCCAAAGCCATAGATCCTAAGGCCCCATCTGTGTGTTTCCTTTTACTAGATCAGGCAGAGGGCACATTAGCTTAAAGCAAAAACTATTTAATCAAACACCCTCATAAAATAAGTGGCCAAAAATTTGCTTCATATGCACAAGAGTTCCTTCTCCCACAGAATACTACCTCACCAGCTGAGGAGGACACACCTGCAAGAGCATCCACATCTCCCATGCTGCCGAGTGTCCTGGTTGTCCTAGCCTGTATATGGTGCTGTTCCCTGCTGGGCTTGCCCTTTATACTGCTCCTACAAACTGTTACCCAACTGCAATGAGGCTTCCTCCCTATCAGCTCTCTACTCTATAGCCTGGGGATATCTTTAGCTCCTCCAGTCAGTCACACCCAGTGAGCTAGTGAGAGAAAGCTTTGGGTATTTTAAAGTCTATTCTAAACTTTCTTGATGCCACTTAGCATCTCTTAATCTAAATTTTCAAGGGAGCTATGTTCTGAAATTCCATTTAACTCCAGTCATACTCCTGGACACCTAGCCCAGGTTCTCCTCAAGTTATCCTGGGTCTCCTTGTAGAAAAACTGCCAAAAAAAAAAGCTTGATAGAGCTACTTGTCATGCCTATGAACTCGGGAGGACAAATCCAAGGTGTGCCTGGTGAAGGCTTTCCTATGGTCCCTGTACAAGCATTTCCCCATCAGAATCTCTCAATGACCCTGTCCAGTAGGAAATGCAGATAATGTCCCCTGTTGTGGATAAAGAAACTGAGGCCCAGAAAGGCCAAGTGAAATGTCCCAGCTCACACAAGTAATGAGCATCCCATCTGGGATTCCAACCCACATCTTTCTCTCTCCAAGTCCAACAAATCATGTGCAACCTCATTGTGAGTCTTACACCACTGTCTACTTATTTTGGTAACACTTTCCTGTCTCTTTTCTGCTGTTTATCATATCTCCCAGCCAATCACATTCCTGATAAGAAATAGTCATCTCTGAACCATGACTGCTGCTGCTGCCTTAACTGTTCCTCCTGGTCTCTCTCCCCTGAAAGGGTTACCATCTTCAAAAGAGATGGATATTTTCCATCACTGTTGCCTCTGAAGAGGAATCCTGAGGCAGATTGACAGCAGCAAACAATCGCCTTTCAAGCTGAGCATTCAAGTCTCATGCTTGATCTCTGCAAGGCTCATCTTTTGTTTGGTCAGACCTGCTGAGTCTTGTGCTGAGCCATGTCACGTCTGGGCACTGCCTGGTATGGAAAGCCTACAGGAATGACAGAACCAGGCAAAGGGGTCATTACAGAGCTCATCTGAGCAGCAGAGTCCTAGGAGACGGCCCAGATGGACCTCATCTGGCCCGCTGAGCCCTGAAGCCTGCTGTGTGATGATCTGGCATGTTGGACAGTTTCTCTGTCTTTCTGTTCTCTTTTAGCACTAGCCATGTGATCTTGTACATAGCAGACAATTAATAGAATATACTTAATGAATCGATTTGAATCCAATCATTATCCCTCTGAGAGTACATGAAGAGAGATATCTGGGGTTAACCCACTCAGAGAAACTTTCTGCTCTAGGACATCAGGGGAGAGAACTATTTTCCAATGAATTTGCATTCAAGAAACAAAAAATGAAAGAACAAGAGAAAATACCTGTAACTAAGGGATTCATCTACCCTAGGGCTCTCTCACATGTGGATGACCCAAGATTGAGGCATTGTGTGGGATAGCACTCACTCGAAATCATGGCTCATGAGTCCCCAGGGATGTCTTTAGTTTGAACAGCAAGCTGGCAGACACAATGGTTTAAAACAAAAACATTTAATCAAACAACATAGTAAATGAAGCAATAAGCAAAGAACATTTGCGGGAAAGTCCACATTCAGGACCCAAGCAACCATGGCACATAGATGGGGACATCTCCAGAGTTGCTCATGTCCTCCAGTGTAAGCACCATGCATCCTGTCTGCAGAGCATTTCATCTGTGCTTTTCTCTAGATTCATCATGTCTACTGTGTATCACTCTTCTGATCTTATTTCTCCTGGTTAGCCCCTCTGGACTTGTGATTGCCATGCTTTGCTTTGGGACTTTATCTCTTCAAAGTAATTTTAGCTCTTCAGTGTTAATAGAGTTGTGACTAGAAAGCCTCTCTCTAACATGTTTGGACTAACTATGAATCTCTACACTTAGTTAACAGTTTCTGAACATAATTAAAACCACAAGCTATGATTAAGTATATCTTTTTGATACTTATTCAATGCTGTCACATACATTATTCTAATTTAGGCCTAGAATGTTCCTTCTAACTCCAGATGAAGCCACTGATGGGTATTCTGTGACCCAAACAATCCATTTCAAAGATTATGCCATAGCATACATACACACATACACACACACACACACACACACACACACATATACAAGATTTTTAGATTCTGGGCCAATAAAACTCCTCAAATTCTCTTTTATTGGCATGCAAATGAATATGAGCAAGAAGAAAGATCTGTGCTTGGTGTGGTGGCCAACTCTTGCAATCCCACCTTCTGAGAAGGCTGAACATAATGAATCTCTTGAGGTTGAGAATTCTAAGCTGTAGTGCTCTATGCTTGTTGGGTGTCTGCATGAATACGATTTGTCCCTGGAAGTAAAGTAGGGGGAAAGGGTACCTAAAGAGGCTGACTAAAGAGGGGCAAATCAGCCCAGGTTACAAATAGGTAGGTCAAAACTCCAGAGTCAATCAGGGTGGTTTGGAACAGTGGTTCGAGTTCTAAAGTAGGGTGGAACATGCTTAGACTTCTACTTTAGGAATATCCCCTTGGCACCAACTGAGAGACTCAAAGCAGGAGGACCAGTGAGGAGTCCCTTGAACTAGTTCAGGGAAGAGGGGAATGGGATCTGAACTGGGGTGGCGGGCAGGGAGTGGCTGAGGAAGAAGGGAACTGATAAGAGGAATTTTAAAGAGGCAGATTTGATTGGATGAGTGGGGGCTTGTTGTGTGAAAGGGAAGAGTTAAGGATGATTTCGAGTTTGTAAATCTGAGTAATGGGGCTTGGGGGGGAGCTGAGAAGAGAGGAGGGTTAGGGGAAAAGAGAATGAATTCTGTTCTGGATATGTTGAGTTTAAGATGAGGGCAGCCAGGTGGCATGGTGGATTAAGTGCTGAATCTGAGGTCAGGAAGACCTGAGTTCAAATCAGAACTTACTTATACTTACTAGCTGTGTGACCCTGGGCAAGTCACTTAACCTTGCTTGTCTGAGTTTCTCCACCTGTAAAATGAACTAGAAATAGCAACCCACACCAGTATCTTTGGGGGGTCACAAAAAGAGTCAGAACTGACTCAAAATGACCAAGCATGTTTAAGATGAGTCCCAGATATTTAGTTTGAAATATGCAATAGGCAATTGATTATATGGGCATCAAGTCTGGGAGGGAGGCTGGACCTGAAAATATGGATTCATCATACAGATTATAAGTTCATGGGGATGGATGAAGTCATCAAATGAGAGAGTATGAGGAAGGAGTAGAATGCAGCCCAGGACAGAGCCCTAAGGAGATGTATAATCCACATGATCTACATTACTCTCCAGGAACAGGGACTAAGAAGGAGCAATCAGACAAGGAGTGACCCAGGAGCTACAGAGCACACAGGAGATGATCCAGGGAATCAATCTCCTCACAGACAGGATGTCCACGAGCTCCTCCTTATATGAGAGGCAACAGCTCTTCCCTTTGCTGAGTTTCATGAACCCTGTGGCCACACAAGAAGTCAGTTATCCGAATCTCATGAATGGTCTTGGCTGCCTTAATGCCGCAGCCTTCCCCAATATGGAACAAGGGCAGAACCACCGAGGGAACTGCTGGTATTCCCATGATATTTGTCAATATTTTAGAGGGATGGTGCGTTTCTTCTTACTCACTTGGTCACTAATCAGGGTAGTTTAGACCAGTGTTGGGAATTACAAAGTAGGGTGGAACATGCTTAGACTTCTACTTTAGGAATATCCCCTTGGCAGCAGCAACTGAGAGGCTCAAAACAAGAGAACCAGTGAGGAGTCCCTGGCAATACTCCAGGAAAGAGGTGATTTTATGAAGGAGGTAGTCATGAAAGAGATGGGAGTCATGAAGGAGAGGGGAGGACTGTCATGGAATGGGGGAGAGAGTTGAGAGAGTAGAGAGCCATCTATGGGTGGCCAACCTTGGATTGGACCATGATAGCCAGATGCCAGCACAAGGTAGGGCTGGGCCCAATGCAATACATTCCTTATTCAGACACTTTCTAAGGCTTCATTTCAGGTTCTTTATGAGGACTTAATGACAACTGACCCAATAATAGTCTACTAAGGTATCTACAGACCTGATCTGGGGTTGACTTTTTTCTTCTGTTTTGTTTTGCTTGGGGAAGTTTCTCAGTGCATCAAAACTACAGCTGCTCCTGCAGGTCTTTTAAATTCCATGAAAACCAAGTCTGGGGTTTTTGGTGCAGAGAGTAATTCCAGACCCAGCAGGGGACAGTTTGTGTCTGAATGCAATTTTCTTTTTCAGCTCCACAGTGCTCCTTTCTTGCCCAGGGTTCACCCATCCTGGAAGAATTACTCATGGTTACATCTTTCAATGCAAAGGTTATCTCCTTTTCTGCCTTCATGCAGTCCAACACATGTACTGGGTTAATCATGTGGGGGCCAAGGTTTCCAGAGGCCCCTCCCTTCCCTGGGTCTCATCTCAGCTTCTCTCTGATCCCCATGATCCAGCAAACACAAAGAGACCTTTGTGGGCTCTGAGCAATTGATGTATGACATCAACTGTCCCCTCATGAGAGAGATTAGGTTTCTTACTCAGACATGCATCATTCACATCCCCATATAAATCTAGAGTTTATTGAACAAGTCAATTTATAGTAGCTTACCAAATGTCAGAGAGCTTCTGGAAGAAGTCACTGCCATTTATTCTGTATGCGCTGAGTCTGGGACACTAGCTGATTGCTGAATAGAGGAGACACCTGTTGGAGACTCAGTGAATCTTCACTCAGAGCTCTGCTATTGACCCAAAAGGCTAAAGGATGGCATGGGAATGAGGAAGAATTGGGAGAAATAGGATCTCTTTCCTGTTGAAAGAAATCAGAGACAGACAGGATTATTTGAAATGTTCCAGAAATTAGAAATGTATCTTGGCATCTCATTTCATTCCCATGGGCTCCTGGGTTAGATGCAGCAATAATATACAACCCAAGCTCTCTCCAGTGCCTACTCTACTAACAGACAGCATGGGCACCACCAGTCAGACTCTAGATGATTTCTGAGGTCTCCTCCAGCTCTAGACCTGTGACCTAAGGACCAGCCCCTCTTAGTCTGCTCCAGTTCCTCACAGAGGCATGCTCTCAAGAGGACTGTATATGCGAGCCACCTTTCTCTGGAGGTATTCTGCTTTCTCAATGTCCTCCCTAAAATGAGATGACAAAGACTGAACACAACACTGCAGATATGGTCTGACCAGGGCAAGCTGCAGTAAGACCATTCTCTCCCCAGTCCTAATACACTGTTCACTCAGAGTTGCCTAGATCATTGTTGTTGTGTAAGAGGACCAAGGACTTAGCTACTCTATTACACTATTGATTCAGTTTGAGTTTGCAATCCTCTAAAACCGCCAAATGTTTTCCAGACAAACTGCCATCCAATCTTGTATTTGTTCAGTCAATTTGAATGCTCTTGTAAGTTTACAGTATCCCAATTAATTTTCATCTACTTAGATTCAGTTAGTGTTCTGACTCTGTTGAGATCTTTTTGGTTGCAGACTTTGTTGTCCACTGTATTAGCTCTTCTGGAGCAGCTAGGTGGTACAGTGCATAGAGCACCAGTGCAGGAGTCAAGAGGACCTGAGTTCAAATGTCACCTCAGACACTTGACACTCACTAGCTGTATGACCTTAAGCAAGTCACTTAACCCCAATTGCCTCATCCTGGGTCATCTCAGTCATCCTGATGAATATCTGGTCACTGGATTCAGATGGCTCTGGAGGGGAAGTGAGGCTGGTGACCTGCACAGCCCTCCCTCACTCAAAACAAAGTAGTCGTGTTATTATTTCTCTGATGGCATGGTATTCTTCAGCAATGAAGGATGAGCACACACACACACACACACACATAGGATTAGCTCTTCTACAGATGTGGAAAGCTGGACATTTGTGCTTTTATCCAAACCATTGATTAAAGATGGAAAATGTGATGACTGACCTTTCTATAGAACAGTATGGTTTGCATAGTATTGTACATGAATTATGTCATTTGAGTCTCATGACAAAATTAGAGATAGCTAATGACAGACATCCTTCTCTCAATTTTACAGATAAAGAAATCATGGACAGAGAAGGTAAGTGACTAAACTAGGGTCATACCTGACCCTGATCAAGAGCTTGTAAGTACTTGAATCCACATATTTCTCACACCTCCCCTAGGCCATCTCTCTATATACTAGGTCACACTGCCTCTCTAAAAGTGGGGGAGACAAGTACAGAGCACTGAGGCACTCTATTGGAGACCTCCTTCCAAATTCCTAGAGCTGCTGATGGTTGCAAATTAGATACAATCATTCAACTAGTTTTAAATTGCTCAGTGATAATGTTGCCCAGCACAAAACGTACGTGTCTTGTGCCCTATAATCCAATCAAAATAACTTAAAACTTAAAAGAATGGGAGAAGGAGATGTGGATTTGGGGGTGTTAGTATCTGTTCTGTGTGATTCAAGGAGAAAATGCGCACTGACTATGCACATCCACCAAGTCAGATACCATAGAGAGTAGCTGCAGTAACGAAAATCATAGCTGAGACAACCAAAAGCTCATAGAAGACAAAATCCAAGAAAAGAGCCCATAGCAAAAATCCATGACCTCCAGTGTCTATACATAAAGCCCCAAAATTTAGGCAACATGAAAGAATGCTAAGTCTTAAGGGAAGGAGGCAAATTTTATCTCACCAAGTACAAAAGCTGTCTCCTTCTGTCTCTGTCTGTCTGTCTCTCTCTCTCTCTCTCACACACACACACACGCATACAAATACACACACCGCATGACCTCTTGACTTTTCTTAGTGATAATTTCATACTTCAAAAAGTGGAAGCAATCATTCTCTTCTGGGTGTGATTCCAGTTACCAGGTAGGGACTTGTTACTGATGTGGTGATGATAGGAAGCTTGGAGGGATATAATGATTCTCTTGTCATTTGATAGAGAAAAGGAGATCTGGACACAGTCAGCCGCGCACCCCAGGTTTGGGGAAGGCAAGTTTTAAAAGGCTCAGCAGAAAAAGAGGTCATATACAATAAATGACAATCCTCTGGGGAAAGTCAGCCAGGACGGACTGGAGATGCTCCAGAAGGAAGTTCTGAAGGCAAACATTTCCAGCCCCAACAATTAGGGTCTGTCTGAAGAGACTGATATGGATGCCCAGGAAACTCCCCAACCCATCCAGATTTCTGGAGATATTTACAGAAGATGGAGACAAGGTCAGGCACCAGAAGATGACTGTCAGAGAGCTGAACAATCCTGTAAAAATCACACTGGATGCTATGTCTTGTAATGAAATAAGGCTGATGAAAGCTAAGACCACAGAAGTTTGACTTGGTTTCTTTGCTTGTTTACTTCAATTCAGAGCAAAAGGAGGCTAAAAGAAGACCCAGAGCCTTTGTTATGGGTGGGTAAAGCAATGCTGAATAATGACCAAGAAAAGACAGAATTGCTCAGTTCTAATTTTGCTACATTTTCTCATTCAATCAACAAGCATTTATTAAGGACTTACTATATGCCAGGCACTGTGCTCAGTACCAGGAATACAAAGGAGTTCACACTGTAATGCAGGTAACCACCTACACTTACAGGAAGGGGGCAAGTTGTCTCCAGAGGGTTTTAAAAGCCAAACAGATGGTTTTCTCTTTCTAGATTCTGCTCTTTCTTTCTACGTCCAGAGGGTGAAGATCCCACAGCTCAGGTGCCATGAACTGAGTCAGAAGGGGAGACACCTCACCCTGACCCCAAGATGTGGATTTGGGGGTGTTCATATCTGTTCTGTGTCATTCATCCTTCTCAGTTCCAGGTTTCAGGAACAGTGATTCCCATCAGACCTGGGAGTCAAGCCATGGTACCACTGGAGCCATGACTGCAAGTGGACTGGCACAACCAGCTGGAAGTAATCCTGGAAATAATAGGGAGCCACTTATGGGAGGAAACATAATAAGGTTTGTGCTTTAGAAAAATTAATTTGGAAGTTAAGTGAAGAGTAAACTGAAGGGGACAGAGCCTTGAGGCAAGTAGACCGAACAGTAGGCTACCCCAATAACTAAGGAGTGAGATGATGAGGGCAAGCACCATAGTGGATATTGTATCTATACAGAGAAAGGGCCATAAAATAGAGATGTTGATAAGGTAGAAATGACAAGACGTGATAACAGCTTGGATGTGGGGATGGAGGATGAGAAATGGTGAGGAATCCAGGATGATTCCTAGATTGGGAGCCTGAGGGACTGGGAGGAACGTGTTACCCTCTACAATATCAGAGAAGTTCGGAGGAGAGGATTAGAGAAGAAGATAATGAGTTCTGTTTGGGGCACATTTATGTCTACTGGACATCCAGCTCCAAGTGTCTGATAGGCAGCTGAAGAGGCAAGGTTGGAGATCTTGATCAGAAGAAAGATGAGGGCTGACTGAATAGATGCAGAAATCATCTGCATAACAACGATCACTGAAGCCATGGAGGACCCAGGACTGAGCTCTGGGGGACACCTATTCTTAGTGAGCATGGAAATGGATCCAGGAGAGGGGATAGAGGGGTGATCAGACAAGTAAGAAAGCCAGGGAATAAATAATCTCCCTAAGGAAAAAGAACAGGAACAAATGGGTTTACAAATGAATTCTACCAAACATTTAAAGAATGATTAATTCCAATACTACATAAATTATTTCTTTAAAAGTGGTTAAAGCAGGAGACCTACCAAATTCCGTCCATGACATAAATATACTTTTGTTACCTAAACAACAACAAAGGCAACAAAGTTGGAATTACATAATTTGGAATTTATATTTTCAAAGAGGACCGGTGACATCATGGGGTGATGTCTTAACTCATGGGTGAATTGGATTTAAATGAAGCAGAGTTGCACAAGCCATCAGCCTCACTATCTCTTCCAGAGTCACCACAGTCCAGTAGCAAAAGTCAAGAGGACTAGCAATGGTTGGGGTGCAGACCAACATCTCAACAATGACTACTAAAATAAATTGCAATATACACAAACATAAAAGTTGACATTATAGACAACTGAGGCATAGAAAAGAAATTAGGAGATGGAGATGACCACCAAAGATAAAATAGACAATTTTGATCATATAAAATGTAAAAGGTTCTGCACAAACAAAACGAATATAGTTAAACTTAATAGGGACACAGGAACCTTGGGAAATTTCTTTACTGCAGGTTTTTCTCATAAATGTCTCACATGCAAGATCTAAAGAACTAGTTCAAATTTCTAAGATGAAGAGCTATGCGAATAGACTTTTGTCCAAGGAAAAAGTTCATGCTGACAACCATACCAAAAATGCTTCTAATCACCAATAATTAGAAAAATGCCACTCTGAGGTTCTACTGGTATCAATAGAACTGATGCCATCAGACTGGCAAATGACAAGTGTTGGAAGGAAAACAGATATGTGAATGTCTTGTTGGTAAAGTAATGCCTATCCTCCAAAGGGATCAAGGAAAGAAGAATAGGTAACCCGTATGTGCAAAAATATAGCAACACTTTGCATAGCCGGCAAAAACAGGGAACTCAAGGGTGCTCACCAGTTAGGGAACTGGTAACAAAGAACACTGTATGAATGTAATGGAATGTTATTGTGCCGTAAGAAATGAGGAAATCTACGGTTTCAGAGGAAGCTGGGAAACCTCTATGAACTGAGGCAGAGTAAGGTAAGCAGAGATAGGAAAACAATATGTAAAATGACAACATTTTAAAGAAAAACAACCGTAAAAGACTTTAGAAAACTGCTCAATGTGCTGTTAAGTCATGATTCTCAGGGACTGAAGATTAAGCATAATCTCCATCTCCTGCTGGTAAGTGATGAACTTAAAATGAAAAATACGTTCTTGGAAATGGTCCATGTGGGAATTTGTTTTGTTTGACTAAGAATATTTGTTATGAGCATTTTCTTTTCCTTTAAAAAAACTTAATTAGAGGACTGTAGGAGGGAGAGATAATATATGCATATAAAAATAAATAATTACTTAATTTAAAAAATAACACAATTAAGCTCCTCTGGAGTTTAATTGATGGATTGGAAAATGTAGGTCTCTTGAATCTGCCAAGTCCTAGGCCAGCCTCTAGACCACAAATAGTTCCACCACCAAAGTACAGGTGAAAGAATCTGGATTTGGAGTTAGAGAGCCTGGATTCAAATTCTGCCTCTGACACCTTGTACAAGCCAACCTCTCTAGTTCCTCCTCTGTAAAAGTTAGGAGGGCAACCTTGATGTTCTCTAAGGTTCCTTCCAGCTCCAAATCTGTGTTCTTGATCCACCTAATGCACACCTGGCCAGTCTCTCTCTAGCAAACTGGGGCAGGAGGTGAGGGGAAGGTGAACACTGAGTATGATGGCAGAGGAAAGGATAAATGCCAGAGTCATGGTCAAGAAAAAATGTTAGCCCGACTAGACATGGAGAACCAGGGAGAGAGAGAGAGAATTCAAAGATAATACTGAAATTTTTTAGTAGATAATGTTAGGGAAAATCATTAATACAGAGAAATAAAACAGGAGAAGTTGGTCCAAAGGACATTCTGATAGAATGTAGGTTCCTTGAGGACAGATTTTGCTTCCCTTTTGTCTTTATATTTCCAGGTCAAAACCCAGTGCCTTGTATACCAAAAGTTTAATGAGTGTTTTTGATTGACTAATTGACTGACAAGATGATGATATGGGTTTTAGACATGCTGAATGTGAGAAAATGGTGGAAATGTGAGTGGGGCCCTCAGAAGACAGGTGCAGACAGACCTCTTACTGGTGGTGGCAGCCCCATAGAAGTACTAATCTGACCCGGGAGACAAAATGAGGAGAGGTGCTGCTCCCTGTTTGCCAAGGCTTGTCTATTTGAGGCAACTGCCTTCTTTAAAGATGAGGTCTATAAGTGTCAAAGGATCAACGTTTAAACAGCTTCAGGGTCTAAGCAAAGAAAAATGATGCTTTTATTATTTCCACCACAAATAACAGCATAACGTGCAGCAGCAAATATCATAAATCAACATTTGTGCCCCAGGAAACTACAGCTTTGGCTACTACTCATAGACCATGCAAGATCACACCTGGAGAAAGAGTCCAGGGTGTTGGTGGCTCCCATGAGATCCATTTCCATGGGCTTGTCTTCTTGGCCTCATTGCCCTGAAAGCTCTCCGAGGGCAGGGATACTGCTCATCTGTCCTTAAGAACCCTGTAGTATAGTGCCAAGCACCCACCTTGAGCTGGAAGAAGCCTCAAAGATCACCCAGTTCAATGTCATTGTCGCCCAGTTAGAAGGAACCTGAGCCAGGATTTAAACCCAGATCCCCAGGGCTGTGTGCAACAGACAAATTAACATGGAGGCACCCTGCTCCTCTGTGGCCCCCTCCCACCTGGTGCCACAAAGTCTTCTGCTTTAAAATTGGCCAGACCGAGATTTTCACTCTCTTTCTGGATTCCGTTCCTTCCTTCTATGTCCAGAGGGTGAATATCCCACTGCTCAGGTGGCATGAACTGCGCTAGAGGGGAGGACACCTCACCCCACTTTTACCCTAACCCAACAAGTGGGCTAATGTCTGTTCTGTGTTATTTATCTTTCTCAGTTCCAGGTTCCAGGGACAGTGATCCCCACCGGACCTGGGAATCAAGCTATGGTGCCCTTGGAGTCAGAACTGCAAGTGAGGTGGCACAGTCAGTTAGTCTGGCAGGGAAGCATAAGAAGCCAGGGTGCCTAGGATTTAAACCCAACAAGAATTTGAGACTTGGAAATGGAACATGCGGTGTGCTCTATAGAAATGGAGTTAATCTGTGAAACTAATCTCCTCCCCCTCCCTAGAGACTGAGTTGGTGCAAAGAAAGGGGTTGGGTGGATAAGGTCTCTCATTTATTATGGGAGTAAGCTTGTGTATTTGTGATCAGACCTTTAGAAATACATACTCCTTTGTACAAACTTATTTGGCTCTTAGTGACCAACCAGAACTCATGTGCAAGACTCTCACGTCGACAATTGAAAAACACCATTAGTGCAGGCTGGAGTCATTTGCTTAGATGCCTCAACCCCTTTCAATCACTGGGGAGCTCTGGGGAGGCATGAGGAGCTAACCTCACTGGCCTGCTGAGATGACCTGAATCAACAACGGCAAAGTCAACATCCAGTCATCAACCCTTCAGTGCACTGCCTTGTTCTCCATTAGTTATAGAAGGACAGAATCTCTGAGTGGGAAGGGACCCTGGCGGTCATCAAGTCCATCTGTTATCTCCAAAATATTCTCCTCCAGGAGGTCTCAGCCAAAGGAGATGTGTGGGGAACTTGTCAGTTTGGGGCCACTCACCAAACAATGTGAACTATCACAGGCTGAAGCAAGTGTCTCCACCAGCTGCCTCGGCTCCCTGAATGGTCACTGGATTGGAGCATGATTGACAAGGTCAGCTGTTGGCAGTGGTGGGGGGCGCATCATTTAGATAATACATGAAAAAGACAACTTGGCAGACAACCGTAGACTTGACCACCACACTCCAGATCTGACGCCAGATCCAGTCAAGAGCTATGAAGTGCCCAGCAGAAAGCAGGCATGAACTTGGGACTCCAAAAAGAGACTTACCTCCACCTCTTGGCTTCCCTGTTTCCCTTCAAGACTCAGCTGGAGCCCCACCTTTTAGAAGTGGTCTTTCCTATTCCCCTCCCACCTCCTCTGGTACCTTCCCTCTGAGATCCCCTTCCATTCCCGTTCTTCACTGCCTACTGCTTATTTGTACAGACTAGCTTGCCTTAAGACTGAGTTCCTCAAGGGCAGGGACTGTCTTTGGCTTCTTCCAGCATCCTCAGCACTTAGTACACTTCCTGGCACATAGTAGGTGCTTCACAAGTGCTTATTGACAAATTGAATGAGTCTGATGTCCTGAAAGGCTATCTAGTAAGAAGACCAGGAGTATATTTTAATCTATTTGGACAACCGTCAGTCCATAAACATTTTTTAAGCTTGAACGTAAATGGAGGGACGTGTAGGCATTGTCTTTCAAGATGAATGTTGGGCATCATGGGCAAGGACGAGTTTGTCTTCACTCAGAGTTTTTGGTTGGGTCACCCAGCTAATTAATAGCAGAGCCAGGCTGAGACCCTGATCCTCTGGCTCTGAGCCACAGAGATGCAGAGAAGCATCTTTGCCTAAGCCTGTCTTCACTGCCTGCATGGCAGCCTCAGTATGAGATTCCAGACACACAACCATAGTGCCCATAAATGGCAGACCTCCCTCTCATGGGGCTCAAATCAGCCCTGTCCCCTTCATCGCCATCACCCAGCTCAGTTCTGTTGCCAATCCAGGGTGGGGGCAGAGCCTAGACTGGCACCTACCTCCATGTGTGGTGCCCACCTTCCTCCTCCAGAAGTACCTTCCTCCTGAGGGATGTTAGGGGTCATATCAGTTCCTAGAGCCCCCTGCTTCCCAGTCCCCCCCAAAAGCTGCCTGCTCTCCACCACAATTATAGTCCCAAGGGCTGGCTAAGAATGTTCCTAGCACAGTTAGCTATGCCCACTCTCACTACATGCCACACCCAGCTATGACCTCCAGGTGTCTCTCTAATTAGGATTTAGGAAGTCACTAGAGGTAGACCTTGGTTACCCCATATTTTTGAGTGATGGTTATGAACAAAGATGTGACCAAGTATGTGGTGTATAGACTTTCACAATTGATGCTGCAAAATGTGGCAGAGACTCTGTCTGGCTACAATGGAGCCTCAGTCATCTCTGCTGAGCTCTGGGCAAGGAAGTTGCCTGGCTCCCATCTCTGCTCAGCCAGGGTTGCAGCCGGACCCACTGGTCCCATGGTCAATAAGCATCCAGGTCCCTTACATGATCTCAGAAAGACAACCCCCAGGAACTGCCTGGCCTCCCCCAGAAAGGAAGATAGAGGCAGTGGCAGAAGAGGAACCCAAGCCCAGGGACAGGAGCTCAACAGAGTGGAGGGTGGGTTTTGATAAGGCAAAAACCACCCCAGTGAAAAATGGTGGGCTGATCTCCATGGACCATCCATGTCCTGTGCCGAGCATCCCCAGCCAGGTTGAATCCCAGTGAAAGATCTCCATGTGGAACATGTGCATAATTCTGTAGAACTATGCTTGATGTCATCAGTCCCTGAAAATATGGAGAGGATCTGGAAGTGTGTCAAAGGTAAAAACCTTGTGACAGGTTTAGCTAATGCTGTTGGAGAGGAAAATTCACAGGAAAGGCCCTCCAGGAAAGAAGAGCCTTTGCTTCAGACTTTACATCAGATTAGGCCCACAGGCCCCAGGGAGGGATGCCCATGAGTAGCCAGGGCTCCTGGGGCACAGCCTAGTCAGTCAACAAGCCTTTCTTAAACACCTACTGTGCACCAGACCCTTTACAGAGTGCTGGGGATAACAAGACAGGCAGAAATGCCAACATTTTCACATTAGATTCTCTGAGAGCATTGACTCTGGAGACAACCTCCCCCAGATTCCAAGCTGCTGCAAAGAGCCTTAATCCTCCTCACACCCCAGCCCCAAGAGCTCCACAGCTCACATGCCTGATTTGGTGCCATGTAGGAGCATCAGTAGACATGCAATCTGGGGTGAGGGGACAGCAGCCCTGGGGAAACCAGGTGCCCATTCTCCTGATTGTCAGTCACAAGCCACTTCCCCAGCGAGTCACTTTTCAAATGCATGCTTTGTGCCACAAAAGAAATTAGGAAAGAGTCGGATGAGGGCTCATCTCAGGTTAGATGAATATCTATTCTGGAAAAACAACCCACAATGGTAGTGTAGCCCAATAGGAAGAGTACTGACATGACAGCCTTTCCTAAACCCAGGATCCTCATCTGTAAAATGGGAGTGGGGTGAGATGGAAGCTAATGAGGATATGCTACCATCTGATTACTTACCTTGGACACTTAGGGGTTTCGAGCTGTTGGATGTGCAAGTATGACCAGCAGCCTCCAAGATATAGCACCCTGGCGAAAAGCTCCCATTACCTGAGTCCCATCTTGGGGGACTGGACAGAACTGGACTCTAAGCCCAGGGAGCTGAGCAGATTCAGAGACCAACAAAGTCAGGAGACTCAAGGCCTCAAGTTGAGCTTCAGGGAAAGTTTAGAAAGCATGGGAAGGTCAACACAATGGGGAGAAAGCAGCAGTGGACCTGGGGTCAGCAAAGCCAAAGTTCAAATTCCACCTCAGACCCTCATGAGCTGTGTCTCTTAACCAATGCCTGCCTCAGTTTCTTTCTTTGTAAAAATGAGGATGACAGTACCAATCTACAAGAGCTGCTGTAATTTTACCATTACTGTTTTTTACCATTTTACCATTGTGCAATTACCGTTACCGTTAGAAGGGAGAGAATGGAGACATGGAGACCTCACCATGGTCAAAGAACTGGTCATGTCCATTCCAGAAGGTTATGAGTACAGGATGGCAGAGTGGAAAGAGCAAGAACATCACATGCATAAATCAACAGACCTTTGGGAATGGCTGGGTAGAAGGGAGGGACAGTGAGGCATGGCTCTAAAGACTTCTTTATAGGCAAATCGAAAATCCTGGAGGGCCCCTTTGGATGGGACTGTAGGGAGCAGAGTGCAGCTTGGGACCGGGGAGATCGGAGGAGATGGAGGCAGTGCACGCGGGAAAGTGAAGAGTAGGAAGGGGAGGGAGCTCAGCGGAAATGCCGCTGTAAGCGTCCTGAACACGGAAGCAAGAGCAGAGCATGGAGGCAGGATCAGCTCTCCGACGATGAAAGCAAACAGATGGCTGAGTTGGAAGCCTTGGGGAACAGTCACAGCTCCCGTGAAAGGAGAAGGGAACCAGCCAAGGAGCAGAAGGACCTGCCCAGCTCCACAGATAACAAGAGCAGCTCAAATAGTGACATTATTTCCTTTTAACTCTATTGAATTCTTTTCTTTCTTTCTTCCTCAGAATTAGAAAGGACCTCAGAAGCCGTTTGGGCCAACTCATCCTTAGAAATGAATCCCTGCCACAGCACAGCTCAATATGGGCTCAGCCTCTGATTGAAGGACCCTGGGGAAAGGAGTCCCCACCTCCCTAGACAGGTCTTCCACCTTGGACAGCATCAAAGCTGGGAAAGATTTTTGGCCATAAGCTTTCCTTCCCCTCTTTGATTTCTATCCATTGTTCAGGGGCCAAAGAGAAGAAAATTCTATTGTCCTTCTTGAGCATTCTCTTCTCCCAAAACAAACCTGATTCCATCAAAGGATCTTCATGTATCATGGACTCAAGGCTCCCGCCATCCTCTGAATGCTCTCCAGAATACATATGTCCTTAAATAAAGGTGCCCAGAACTGAACTCAGTGGGGCTCCCTCTGTAGTCTGAGCAGTTCAGGGAGTGCTGGGACTGTCCCCTCCACCTTCCTGGAAACTACTTCCCTCTAATCTAGCCCAAGGTTACATAAGCTTTTTTGGCAACAAATGAGCCTTCAGGCCATAGGCTCTGCACTCCTGGATCGAGTCCCCATCTTCACCCCAGTCAATTTCTGCCTGGCCACCACAAAAGAAGTTTTCTCCCTCCCTTCCCCTGCTCTGAGAACTGTAATCAAACGATCATCAACATTGCCTCTAGAAAAGGTATGTCTTGAGAATTTGTTGTTCCACCCACCATCTCAGTAACTGCCAGACCATGACTCCACTTGTCCATTCTCTTAGAGAAACTGTCTCCTCCTATTAGATTAGAAACTCCTTAAGGGTAGAGGCTGTCTTACTTTTGTATTTGTACTCCCAGCACTTACCATAGTGTTTGTACATGGTTAGTTGTTGCCCTTCATCTTCAAAGAAGATCAAAATGAAATCACCATCGTAAAGTGAAATTTCAATGTGTCCAACTGTGACTGATCAGACTAATATGAGCTCAGAATGCTCTACCACAGATTGGACACAGATAGCCCATATGAATATTTGGGGTGAATATCCCAAATTTGCTCAACCTGAATTTACTTTGTGCTGTCTCAATTCTACTTTGCTCAAAGAGCACAGCACCCTTTCTGATGTGGGCACGCCATGCTGAGCAGTCCTGTGCCAGTGTCTTCCATGTTGCACAATCAAATCCAAACTTCTTGAGAGAGACCTTGAGAGTATCCTTGTATTGTTTCTTCTGGCACCATGTGAAATTGCCTGCCTGCCCCATGTAAGTTCTCCACAAAATAGTCTTTTTGGCAAGTGTACATTTTGCATTCTAACAATGTGGCCAGACTATTGGAGTTGCGCTCTCTGAAGTATAGTTTGAATACTTAGCAGTTCAGCTCCAACAAGGACTTCATTGTCTGGTATCTTATCCTTCCAGGTGATTCTCAGAATCTTCCAAAGACAGTTCAAATGGAAGTGATTCAGTTTCTTGGCATGGCGCTAGTAGACTGTCCATGTGTCACAGGCATACATTGAGGTTAACACAACAGCGTGTAGACCTTCAGTTTGGTAATCAGTCTAATGTCTCTTCTCTCCAAAACTTTTCTTCAGAACCTCACAGCTCTGGCGATGCATGTATCAACCCCATTGCCAATGTGGACATCCCCAGAAAGTACACTACCAAGGTAAGTGAATTTATCCACAGCATTCAAAACTTCTCCATTTGTTGTAATTGATGGGTCCACGTATGGATGTATGGTGTGGTAGTGACTCATGGAGCACCTGTGTTTTTTGGTGTTAATTATTAGGCCAAAATTAGCAGAGGCTGCATCTCAGCTTCAGAGGCTGCATTGAGTGCACAATCATCTGCAAACAGAAAATCATGCACCCACACTCCCTTCACTTTGTTCTTGGCTTGTAACCTTTTCAAATGGAAGAACTTACCATCAGTATGGTAGTTGACCTTGAGGCCATATTCATCCTCATTGAAAGCATTTGTCAACATGGCTGAAAACACCATGCTAAAAGCATGGGAGCAAGCACACAGCCCTGTTTCACTCCATTGGTGACTGGGAAGGCACAAGAGCATTGTCCATTATCCAGAACCCGGGCAAACATGTCATCATGAAATTGATGTACAATATTGATGAATTTCTCTGGGCAACCATATTTTGACATAATTTTCCATAAATCCTCACAACTAACAGTGTCAAAGGCCTTGGTCAGAGCTACAAATGTTGGGTACAGACCTCTGTTCTGCTCCTGGCATTTCTCCTGGAGTTGTCAGGCAGCAAGCACCGTATTGACTGTTCCTTGACCATTTCTGAAGCCACACTGACTCTCAAGTATATGACCATCTTCCAGGTGAAGGATCAGTCTCTTCAGAAGGACTCTAGCAAGAACTTTGCCAGAAATGACTAAGAGAGAGAGTCCCCTGTGATTGTTGCAGGACAATCTATTCCCTTTACCCTTATAGAGATGGACAATGGAGGCATCCTTGAACTCCTGGGGGATAACCTCCTCTTGCCATGCAACCTGGAAAAATCCAGTCTGCTTTGTGTGAACAATGGTCCCCCTACCTTGTAAATCTCAGCTGGAATAGAATCAGCACCAGGTACCAAAAGGAATTAGCCTAATGGCCCTCAAAACCCCTTTTTCAGTTGTAATTTCAGTTAAGGAGGGAATGACTTCAACCTGAGGTAAACAGTCAATGGCCTCAGCATTGACTGATGATGGTCCGTTGAGAATACTATGGAAGTGTTGAGCCCATCTCTCTAGATCGTGGGCTTATCACTAACAATGTGGCTCCATCAGCACTGAGTAGTTGTGATGCATCATAGGTTCTTGGTCCATGAATAGCTTTCAGGGAATCATAAAATCCTAAAAGCACTTTGGATTGTTATCCATTGTGATCTATGGTATGCACTTAATAAATGCTCTTCATTTGTTCACTGAAACTCACATCTTTTCCAAACTATCTCTAATGAGAGGCAATGTGGCACAGTAGACTTGGAATCAGGAAAATCTGGGTTCAAATTCCACCTCAGAGATTTATTAGTTGTGTGGTCCTAAGTCATTTCACCTCTGCCTCAGTTTCCTCATCTGTCAAATGAGAGGGTTGGACTCAATAGTTCTAAGTTTCTTCTATCTTTAAATCAATGATACTAAGATTTCCATTTTGTACCTAAAAGGTCATTTTGTGAACCCAATATTAATTTAATGAGTTTCTAAATTGTTGTGACCTTTCTGTAATCACCTCCTTAAAGTGTTTTGCTGCGATGTTTTGATAGGTCCCATGTGGATAGTGTGGACATGTCCTCCACCGCAGACTAAGACCCTTCTACATGTTCACATCCTGGACAAGTCTTGCTGTATCTTCCAACAAATCCTCTCCACAGGCTCTTCTAAAGCTCAGAGGCCTTTTCTTCATTACACGGATGCAGGTGTCACCTTCTACCATCATCAGTTGTCCTGCCTTCTCCATGCTTGGCTGTCAGCTCCTTTCCTGATTATCAATACATTTTTACACGTCCAAAAAATTAGGGATTCTTTGTCTACCCTGCCCCCTTTCCACCAGGTGGCTGATGAAGGGGCAGGGTCCCACAGAAGCGTGGTCATCCATCTATACTTCTGGGTTGCATGGATCACTGCAGTTAAGGAATTCCTTACTGGTGGCCAAACTGCTGGGACTATCCCAAAAACCTTTCCAGCTCAGCAGAAGCATCAGACTCAGGCTTTTCTGGAGCATTTTTGTTCCTCCGCTTTTGTAGTAGCATCACTTTTTCCATCCTTGAATCAAGCTGTGTGTTATTGGGTTCAGCCTCTTCATCTGTCTTCACGCCTATTTCCTGAAATCCGTGCATTTACACATGGATGAATAAACAGGCACAGGGTCTTGGGGGAAGGACTGACCTTGAATCCCAAGTAGGAACAAGAGACTGGAGAGCCAACATGGAACATGCTGAGATAAACTAGAATAGAGCCTATCAGAAGATCTAGACTGAGCCCATGTTGGAGTACAGTGGGAGATAAAGAGGGGACAACAGGGGTACTGAGACCAGCCCCACCCAGTGCTGAGGGTGGGTCCCATTCAGGGACCCCCAAGCCCCCTGGTATTAAGGTGGATGCAAAACCACCACTCCCCATCTGACTCTGGTGATAAAAATTCTTTTGGCTTGCATCAGACCATCAGAGCTGAGTGTAATCGTGGCCTGTACACTTCCTCAAATCAATCAAATCCATCATGTCAAAGACTGGGCCACATACTAAACAACTTTTATAAACAAAAAAGAAAAGTCATTTCAGAACAGGAGTCAGAAGAGAGGTAGATTCTGGGCATCTGAATCTGAGAGACTGGAGCAAGCATGGAACCCAGAGAGGACCAAGGAGTGAAAGCGAAGGCACAGATAAGGGGACCAGATCTGAGAGAAAGCCCCAAAAAAGGCAGGTCTTTCCCCAACTTCTCCTTCCAGGGTCTATCCATTCATAGATATTGTAATGAAATCTTCCATTTTGTTACGCATATTGTTTTCAGGACACTGAATTTTGCCTAAACCACAAAGCATTGGATTAACTAGAGACAGACAGGAAAGGTAAGGAGAGAGCCCACCCCTGCCTACGTATGAGGACTATTTCTTAACTGGGTGCTTGGAACACTTTTGACTGGACTCAGAACTTTATAACCAAAATTAATTCCCTAAAGCTGAAGAGAAGGGAATCCAATAGATCTTAGGGGTCACTACTTGGCACCCTAGAGTCAAAATAAGTTAATTATTGTAACAAGGTACTATTCTAGCCAATCAGCTCTGTCCATTTTGGTCAGCCCAGAGTGTGAGCCTTTGTTCTCTATCTTCAGTTGCTCCAATTTAGGTCTTACTAGTCGTTGAAGAGGCAGCTCAAGGACCCCATCCTAAATGAAGCCTCTTTCAGCCTGTCAACAGCTAGTTGTCCTTCCTCCCTAACTGTCTTATCATGAACTACTTTAGATTTATGTGTGTTTTCCGTTTATGTGTGTCTCCCTATTTTTTGTGTTTTCAGCTCTTATCACTATGCCTAGAACAGAACTGCTACTTCATAGATACATGCTAATATGAATCAACTTACCTACTACTACAATAACAATAAATAACTCAAAAAATAACAGTGACACATTTTTATAATGCCTTGGAGTTTGCAAAGCTATTTCCATGTGTTATCTCATGTGATTCTCGCTGTAGTTATCCCTATTTTTACAGTTACTGTAGGGAACTGAGGCTGAGGAAAGTTAAGTGACTGGCCCAAGCCCTCATAAATGCCCGATGGAAGAATTGGACTCAAGGCTTCCTCACCCCAGAGTGGCATAAGAAATGCTAAGTGGTCTGGGTGTGTGTGTGTGTGTCTGTGTGTGTGTGTGTGTGTGTTATAGCTCACAAACAAAAGGAAGAAAGGGGAAAGAGTATTCCTTATTCTAGACAGATAAAAGGTTTACTGTGGGGAGCTGATCTGGGGGCTTGGAGTTACTAAGCAAAAAGTAGAAGATTGGTACTAGGTGGTACAAACCTGCCATATGAATTAGGGATTTAGTTATTCCTAGAGATAAATGCAAGCCCTTGAGAATGCCAGGTCCCCAGGGAGCCTCACCAGAGGCCACCACTCTTGGCCAGCTGGACTGGAAAAGAAGGTCCATGCTTCTGGGGGAGGAGGGTCTAAAAGACAGTCAGACCTACAAAAGGAAAGAAGATCCCTCACTCCCCCAACCTGAAAATTACTCACTGCCTCCTGTGTATCACAACCTGCCATGTTACATTGTGTCAGTTACTGGGGGCTTCATACATGGAGGAAATGAGATTTGGGAATGTATATTGCCTCCCCAAGAATTTAGAATCCAGCCCCTGCCCCAGACACATCCTTCAGAAGTTACCAGGTTTGTCTCTGGTTACCATCACAAGCTTCCCAACCACATTCGAGCATAGATGGCCGGAGGTCTCCAATCCCTCCCTCCCCATTTCCTGAAGATCCCACAGACAAGGCCAGTGTTGATGGCTGCAATTGTCACCGAGTCAAAGCCTTGCCTTTCCTGGGCTTCCTTCCTGCTAATCCTGCTCCCATTTCTATCTTACCAGAAACGAATCTAAAACCACATGATTTTAATTAAATTTTGCTTCCAATTCACAAGGGTTTAGCTGCAAGAGGAAAATAAGGTGTTTTGCCCAAGACCAAAATGCCTCAGAAAGCTGTTCTGCCGGATGTTTCCAAGCCCCTGGGTTCTCTGTTCCTAATAATGTGATTATCTTTGTTTTAATTTTCTCTTTTAAGTGCCAAGGATTTATTAGCGCTGATTTCATTGCTGGTTACAAGCACTCAATGGGTAGCCCCTGAGACCACAGGCCTCTGCACCAAAGCCACAGCCCCAACGTGCTGCAACAGGGAAGGGGGAGGACACACCAGGCTGAGCAGGCACCAGGCCAATGCATTCTCTCTCTGGGCCTCAGTCTCCTCACCTATAAAATGGGGCTATGGCCTCACCCCTCCTTTACAGGGTTGTTGTGGGCCTACAGTGGGGTAACATGAACAATACTCCCCACTCCAGCACTGCCCCAGAGGACAACCAGAGGGGAAAGGCCAAGAGAATGGCTTGACATATCACCACCTACACATGGAAGGTGGGGGCCAAAGAGGATAGTAGGAACCCATGGAAGAGGCCTTAGAGGAATGGAGGAGGATGGGACCTGAGGCGGAGCAGAGGGTTTGAAGAGACCCAACATCCCAAGCCTCTCTTGGGCCAAGTCCCTAAAGGGGCTGTCGTCTGGAAAGAAGATGCTGTGACCCCAAGAGGATCAAGGGCAGAGGAGCTGAGGAACTGAGTGGCATACCCCACTGGAAGAGAGGAGAGTCCTGAACTAAAGAACAAAGACCTTGGAGGGGAACCCAGAGGAGGGAAGGTGGACACGCGCACGCGCGCGCGCGCACACACACACACACCCCAGAGAGGCCCTGCATAGGTCGGTTGGTTGGTTGGTTGTTGTTTGTTCATCTTCAAAGAGGACAAAAATGACATCACCACAATAAAGTGAAATTTCAGTGTGTCCAACTGTGACTGATCAGACCAATATGAGCTCAGAATGCTCTGCCACAGGTTGAGCAGAGATAGTCCATATGAATATTTGGAGTGAATATCCCAAATTTGTGCATCCTGTTTTTACTTTGTACTGTCTCAGTTGTACTTTGCTCATAGAGCACAGCACCTTTTCTGATGTGGGCACTCCATTCTGAGCATTTCTGTGCCAGTGTCTCCCATGTTGTACAACCAAATCCAAAGTTCTTGACAGAAACTTTAAGAATGTCCTTGTATTGTTTCTTCTGGCCACCATGTGATCACCTGCCCCATGCAAGTTCTCCATAAAAAAATCTTTTTGGCAAGTGTACATTTTGCAGTTGAACAATGTGGCCAGTCCATCAGAACTGCACTCTCTGAAGCATAGTTTGAATACTTGGCAGTTCAGCTCAAGCAAGCACTTTCAGGGTCTGGTACCTTATCCTGCCAGGTATAGTTCAAATGGAAGGAATCCAGTTTCTTTGCATGGTGCTGGTAGACTGTCCATGTTTCACAAGCATATAACAATGAGGTCAGCACAACAACTCTGTAGACCTTTAGACGGAGACTGACTTGGTAGTCAGTCTAATATCTCCTCTCCCCAAAACTTTTCAGAACATCACAAACACTGAGCTAGCTCTGGCAATGCATGTATCAACCTCATTGTTAATGCAGACATCCCCAGAAAGTACACTACCAAGGTAAATGAACTTATCCACAGCATTCAAAACTTTTCCGTTTTTGGTAATTGATGGGGCTACATATGGATGGTGTGGTGATGGCTCATGGAGTACCTGTGTTTTTTTGGTGTTAATTATTAGGCCAAAATTAGCACTGGCAGCAGAAAATTGATCCATACTTTGTTGCATCTCAGCTTCAGAGGCTGCATTGAGTGCACAATCATCTGCAAACAGAAAATCATGCACCCACACTCCCTTCACTTTGTTCTTGGCTTGTAACCTTTTCAAATTGAAGAACTTCTCATCAGTACAGTAGTTGACTTTGATGCCATGTTCATCCTCACTGAAAGCATTTGTCAGCATGACTGAAAACATCATGCTAAAAATCATGGGAGCAAGCACACAGCCATGTTTTACTCCACTGGTGAGTGAGACTGAGAAGGTATGAGAGCATTGTCCATTACCCAGAACCTGGGCAAACATGCCTCATGAAATGGATGTACATTTCATTGATTGAATGATTGATGAATTTCTCTGGGCAACCATGTTTTGATATAATTTTCCATAAAACCTCACAACTAACAGTGTCAAAGGCCTTGGTCAGAGCTACAAATGTTGGGTACAGACCTCTGTTCTGCTCCTGGCATTTTTCCTGGAGTTGTCAGGTAGCAAACACCATATCAACTGTTTCTTGATCCTTTCTGAAGCCGCACTGGCTCTCAGGTATATGACCATCTTCCAGGTGAAGGATTACTCTATTAAGGAGGACTCTAGCAAAAACTTTGCCAGAAATGACTAAGAGAGAAATTCCCCTGTGATTGTTGCAGGACAATCTATTCCCTTTACCCTTATAGAGATGGACAACGGAGGCATCCTTGAACTCCTGGGGGATAACTTCCTCTTGCCATGCAACCTGGAAAAATCCAGTCTGCTTTTGTATGAACAGTGGTCTCCCTACCTTGTAAATCTCAGCTGGAATAGAATCAGTAACACATGCTTTGCCATATGAAAGGAGCCTAATGGCTCTCAAAACATCTTCTTCAGTTAGAAGTTCAGCTAGTGAGGGATTGACTTCAATCTGAGGTAAATGATCAGAGGCCTCAGCATTGACTGATGATGGTCTGTTGAGAACACTATGGAAGTGTTCAACCCATCTCTCTAGGATCATGTCCTTATCACTAATCAATATGGCTCCATCAGCACTGAGTAATTGTGATGCACCATAGGTTTTTCGTCCATAAATAACTTTCAGGGAATCATAAAAGCATTTTGGATTGTTACTATCAGCGTAAAACTGACTTTCATCTGCTTTTTTATTGAGCCAGGAATCCTGCATCTCTCTAAGTTTTGCTTATATTTTGCTTTTGATGGAATTAAATGCTGCATTCTTAGAGGTGGATTGTGAACTTCCTCTTTGGGTTGGGGGTCTTGGCCAGCAAGACCCTATGTTGTTCTCAGGACACAATGAATGAGGTGGGAGGCAAGGTGTAAGGCAACTCCTTTGATTATTTATTATTATTTATAATGTAATAGCCTCGTGAATTATGCCCTTCAGCCAATCCCTTTGAAGGTCAAATCTACTCCTCCAACTCCTGCTCTGCATTCTCCTTGTGTCCAGCTCGTAAATTACTCACTTTCCCCAAATTCCAGGAGAAAAACAAGGGTGGTGGTCCTGCCTCAGACACCATTAGTTCCAGACACCTTGGGTACGGTCCTACAATGGTGTCTGAGAGTTCCTAGCCTCCTTACAGTGGATGAACTATCTTGCTGGTAAATCCTGTGGAGTTCTCTTTTTTCATTTAGCAGCTTCTGAATTCCCCCATCATTTTCATCAAACTAGTCTTCTTGTTTGCAAGTGTTCTGACTCAGATGAGCAAATGTAGTGCTGTACACCAAATCTCTGAAGGCTGCCCACTCCTTTTCAACTCCACTGTTGTCACCTGTGCATTGGCTCAATTTTCCCTCTAAGTCAGCAACAAACTGTTCACGCTCAGAGAAGAGCTCTGATTTGTTGACATTAATTCTACCGGTAGTCATTTTGCTTTGTGGCGCTTTTGATGAATGAGAATATTTAGCTTGGAAGGGATAAGTCTGTGATCATTCCAGCACTCTGCACCACATGTTGCCTTGGTCACTCTCACATCTTGTCTGTCTCTTCTCCTTACAATCACATAGTCTATTAGATGGCAATGTTTGCTGCAAGGGTGTATCCATGCAGTTTTATTGCATTTAAGTAAATGGAAGACAATGTTGGTGATGAGAAGGTCGTAAGATGCACAAGTTTTCAGCAGTAAATGACCATTGTTGTTGCTGTTTCCAACTCCATTTCTGCCTAGGACTCCCTGCCAAGTCTGGTAGTCTGAGCCTACTCTAGCATTAAAGTCACCCAGAATTATAAGTTTGTTCTCTTTTAGCATATTGATGATAAGGGTCTCTAGGTCTTTTTCCTTGACTTTATCAGGATTTGTCATGGTGGGAGCATAGGCACTGATGATGGTGGCATGGCATTTTCCTGTGAGTGGCAATCACATTGTCATAAGTCTGTCATTCACTCCTTTTGGTAGGCATACCAGCTTGCTGACTAGATTAGGTTTTATTGAAAAACCCATGCCAGCTTCCCAGAGCTCCCGTTCACTGAGCCCACTCCAGAAAAAGGTGAATCCAGCTCCAACTTCAGTAAGCTAGCCTTCATTTGCCAACCTTATTTCGCTCAGGGCTGCTATTTGGATGCAATACCTTTGAGTTCTCTTGCAACAAGAGCAGTTCTTCTTTCAGGTCTACTGGATTTTGTGTTGTCTATTAGTGTGTACACGTCCCATGTGCCGATGGTGAGTGGAATTATCTTTGCAGATGTTTTCGCACATTTTGTACATTTTGGGGTGTTTTGATCACATAGTCGAATACCCTGCCTGCAGTGGTAATCGGGCCACGGTTAGGTAAACAGATAATGCTTAAGGCACCTTCTCTAGTCCCCTTCCTCACACCAGGAGGTGAGCAGTGCCGTCCTTAAAATGCTGCTCAGACACCCAGTGGGCTGCCGAGTCCCACTGCTGCTTCCAATGAGAAACAACCCTATGGCCTGAGCCACCTGTGTGCAAGGTTGTGACTACAGCTCCCAGTGCATTCTCACCTGCTGTTTCATCACGTGCCTGTCACCACAGAACTTTGAGGCATAATAGTGAAATGGTATGGGTGATGTCTTTTGATTCGTGCATAAATTGGATTTAAGTAAGGCAGAGTTGCACAAAGTCATCAGCCTCACTCTCTCTTCCAGAGACATCATAGTCAAGTGGCAGGACAGAATCAAGACAACTGGCAAAAGCTCAGGATGCAGCGGATGGCCTTGGAGTCTTCGGTGTCTAATCAAACTCTAAGTGTTCCACATCACCTGCTTCACCTGCCTTCATGGCCGTTGGAATAAATTGTTCTCATCCACCCATTCCACCAGAGGAAGTCTTCACATGTTTGGGGTATACACCCCCCCAACTCATCAGTGGGTTTGAGAACTCACTCAACCTGGTTTGGCCCATCTGCTGAAATGGTTTACCAGGGTGAGGCCTTTGCGCATGCTACAACTTCTTAGAGCCACAGGTGAGAGTTAGGTGGAACTGGTAGAAAGGTTCAGTGGCCATCACACCAAAGGTACTGGTCCTCCCTGAACCCACCCTACACACACCCTCCCCATACACATACACACACAGAGGCCCTATACGGGTCAGTACTCCAAGTCAAGAGACTCCACTGGTCTCTAGTAGATGGTCCACTCACCTACTGTCTCTCTGGCATTGGATGGGAGTACTTTCCGTATTCTTTACCCTAGAAACATAATATAAAGAGGAAGGAGCACCAGATTCTAGGTCAGGAGAGTCCTGCCTATGCTTAAATGCTGGCTGTGACACTGGCCATGTGGATGGCATTAGCTATATCACATCACCTCTCTGAAGCCCAGCTTCCTCATCAATAAAAGGGCAGTGATGAGACTTTCAACACCTCTCTCACAAGGCTACTGTGAAGAAAGAACTTTGCTGACCAGAAAGTGTGATGTCAAGGAGATTTATTATTTATTAGGATTATTAGAGGAACAAAAGCCTTTTGAATTTGGGAGTTATGCTAAGGGAAGGTAATAGTGGCTTGTTAGGGATGACCAGACACAGAAGTTCCCAAGGTTCCAAAGGGTGGGCACCAGGAGCCTGAGAGATGAGATGGTCCCAGTGGTGCTGATGCCCTCCTGAAGTAGGGAATGACATGTGGAAAACAGCAAATGTCTGCTAGGCACTCCTGCCTATAGACCCCTCACCCCAGGCAGCCCAAGAACTACCCTCGAGGGGCTTCTCCTGATGCCTCCAGAGGTTAGTGTCCTCCCCCACCCCCCATTACTTTATTTTTATTTTGTAGCTACTGTATGGATTTAGTTTTGAACATGTGCTCTTGTTCTCTTCTCTGCCTCTGTCTTTTCTCTCTGTCTCCCCACCTCTGTCTCTCTGCCTCTCTGTCTCTCCTTCTCTCTCTCTGTCTCTCTCCCTCTCTCTGTCTCTCTCCCTCTCTCTCTCTGTCTCCCTCTCTCTCTGTGTGTCTCTCCCTCTCTGTCTCTCTCCCTCTCTCTCTCTGTCTCTCTCTCTGTCTCTGTCTCTCTCTATTTCCCACCCACTCACCCCACCACGAGAAGGTAAGCACCTAAGGGTAGTCTATGCATCCTCAGGATGTAGCTCAGTGCCTCTACGTAGAAGGTTCTTAATAAGTCCTTGGAGGTCAGTTGATTGCCTGAAGTACCTCTAACGGTCCAGTGCAGGATCCTGGCTCGTGCTACACTTCACTCAATAATGAGCAGCGGGGTGTGATAGCAGCCCTTCTCTGGGGCACCCAATTCTCTGAGGTCATTGCTAACTGTGGTCCATTGCCATGGAATGGTAGAAACAATGCAAGCAGGATAATTTCGGAAAAACCTGGAAAGATTCACAAGGGGCGTCTTGACCCCATCTCAGTACAGCTAGTGATAGGTGAGGGCAGAAAAGGAAAAGAGAAGGGGGGGCTCCCACAGGTGCCATCCCAGGGAAACCTGTTTCTTTGAATGAAAGGCAGGGTTAAGAAGGAGCACTGATTTCCCCACTGCCGGTGATGCCACTTCTTCCAGGGCAGGAGGATCTTTGAGGTTACCCAAATGCAGAAGGTGGGTGCACCTCGTCATTCTGAGGACTCCCTGCACCATCTTGTGCCCCAGGGCTGGTTGGAGCTGCAAGACTGATACCAAAATGGGAATGTTTATCAGAAGCACCACAGAGACATATCCATTTCTCCCTCACTATCACACTCCCCTACCTTCTTTCAAACGATGAGGCTCCTAGACTACTACAGCTGAAAAAGACTTTGGAGGTCACTAAATTCAACCCCCTCAATTCATAGATAGGAAAACTAAGGTCAGAGAGGGCCTGGATCTGTCCAAGGTCATATGGATAATCAATGACAGAGGTGAAGCTTGTGTCTAAGTCTGACACCCTTTCCTCTGACTCTTGGGGACAGGCATTTTCTCACTGTCATATCTAGTTGAAGTATCCACTCCTGTTGATTCATTCATTCACCCAGCATTTCCTGCACAGTCCATCCTATTCACAGACCCATCTAGCCCTGACCATAGGAAGTACTCACTAACCTTCCTATGGGATGGGATTTAAGGGGCATGAGAAAAGTCCCTGTCACCCTTGAGTTTGTTTCCAAATATGGGATGTGGCCTTTCACACCAGTTAGACATAGGTTTAAAGTGCCCAGACTCTAAGGAGAGGGTGCAAGAATGACTTAAGCATATTTACCCTCAAGATAGAAAGAACTACTCTGAGGTTCTTTCTTTGGTCAGACTGACCTAAAGTGGTGGTTGTGGGAATGAGGAGAAGGGGACACAGACCAGTGGTGCTCTTGGGAATGCAAAAACAACAAGATATGGCAGCAGATCAGAAACATGAGATGAGCCTAAGTGAGGAGTCAAGAATGGTACCAAACCTCAGAACTGGAAATGAAAGGGATGTCCGTCAAAAGGGGATTTGCTAAATGAACTGTGGTATATTATTGTAATGGAAGATAGGTGTGCAATAAGAATTGGCAAGCAGGATGATTTCAGAAAAACCTAGGAAGATCTGCATGAACTGATGCAAAGTGAAGAGAAGAGAACCAGGACAACATTGTACATAGTAACAGCAGTACTGTGTGATGAACAACTGTGAGTGACTTAGCCATTCTCAGCAATACAGTGATCCAAGACAGTCCCAAAGGACTCATGATGAAGCATATTATCTGACTCCAGAGAAAGAACTGATATTGTCTGAATGCAGACTGAAGCAGGCTGTCACTTCCTTTGTTTCATTTTTTGTTTTGTCTTCTTGTACAAAATATTATGGAAATTTTTTACATAATTGCACAGGGATAATCTGTATCAGATTGCATAGTGTCTCAGGGTGGAGAGGGAAGGAATACAGGGAGAGATAGAATTTGGAACTCAAAACTTTAAAAAAGTTAAAAATTGTTTTAACATGTAATGGAGGGGAATAAAATATTCTATTTTTAAAAAAGAATAATGCCAGCTTATGAGCCTTGGGGATTGGATGGATGGCATGCCTTCTACAAAAATTAGCAAGTATTGAATAGGGGTGGGTTTCAGTGGGAGATAATGAGTTCACTTTTGGACACATTGACTTTGAGATGGAAATCCAGGAAATCTGGTTTTCATTTTCCAACAGGCAGCATGAAAGCTTAGGGGTAGACCAGAGACATATAAATCTGGGAGCTAATTGCAAAAAGATAAAAGTTCAAACTATGGGAAATAATGTCATCATGAGAGAGAGTGTAAAGGGAAAAGAGAAGAGGGCCCAGGATAGAGGATTGGAGAACATCTGTAATTAGGGGGCATAAAGTGGATAAGGAGCCAGAAAAGGAAACTGAGGATGGGGTGGAAAGAAAAGAGACAAAGCTGGAGACAGGAGGGTCATAACAACTCAGAAAGAAGAAGCCATCCAACAGGAAAAGATGACCAATCATGTTCGATGCTGCAGATGGGTTGGAAAGGACGAGAACTGCCAATAAACCAAAAAGGCTATCAAATTTGACAAAGAAGGGATCATTGGTAACTTCTGAGGGCAATTCAGTTGTGTGGTGAGTCTGGAAGCCAAACTGCTATGAGTATTGGGGTAAAAAAGAGGAGAGGAAGCAAAGGCAATGAGTGTAAGCAGCTTTTTTCCAAGATTTTTTTCTAAGAAAGGGAAGAGAGAAATTATGATTATAGTTTTAACAGATGGTAGGGTCTTAGTGAAATTGGTTTTTTAGGCATAGAGGAGAGTTAGGTATGTTTAAGGTCCATAGGAAAAGACTGAAGATAAGAGACAGAAAAAGAAGGGGGGAGAGAGAATTAGGAGAGAGAAAATAGAAAAAGCTTGTACATCTAAATTATCTAGATGTTTAGCAAAATTTTTGATAAAGTGTTTCATGTTATTTCTGTGGAAAATAGGGATGTAAATTAAAAGATAATAAAATTATGGATAGCTGGACCAAAGAATATCTGCTAATCATTCAGTGCCACTTTGGAAATGATGGTTGCTGGTTGGTTGGTTAATAGTGGAGTGTGTCTCAGAGACCTATATTTGACCTGCTGTTTAAAATTTCTGTCAGTGATTTGGATGACACACTAAGGAAATTAGCAATTGATACAAAGCTGAGAAAGAAAGCTGACACACCATTCAAAAAAGTCAGGATTCCTAGGCTGGAAGATTGGGTTGAATCTAACATGAAATCAGGAGGAATTTTCTAATGATTCAATCAATGGGAAATCTCCCACTTGGAGTCAAGTCATCTTCACAAGTATATGATGGCAGGGTCATGGCTAGCCCATCTTCAAGAAGACGGGGAGGGAGGGAGGCGGGGGCTGTGGTGATGCTGCATTTTACCTCCCACTCAGTACATTGGGAAAAATTGTGCCTACTCACAAGACTGCAGAGAGACAGACACTAATCCGCCATCAGGACAGCTGTGAATATGGGCCAAACATTCTAAAAGTCATTTGAAATGATGCCTACAAACACAAGTCCACACTGTTTGATTCAAAGCACCTGTGCCAGAATTTGTGCCTCAAGGAAGTAAAAGGCAGAAAGTCTCCATAGATGCCAAAAAATTGGTAACTTTTTGTGATAGAAGAGAACTGGAAGCCAAGAAGGTGCCGATCCATTGGGGAATGACTGAACAAGCTGTGGTGCCTGAGTGTAGTGGAATATTCCTGGACTTTAAGAAATGACGAATTTGAATTTGAATTTGAAAAACTCCTCCTAAGGATCTGACTCTGACCTTTCAATTCTAACCCTAACCAAACATTGCATTATTACGAAAACCAAGCCTGGGAAATCTACCATCTTCCTTTCCCTGAGGAGGTAGGGGACTATGACAGCCCTGCCAAACCCAGGCAATGTGTTGGTTGGTTTTTCTAAATTTTAGGCTTATGTATTTTAATTTTTAAATCTGTGTTACAAAGGAAGACTTGCTGGGTGGAAGGAAGGGGCAAAAATGAGTGACACAACAGAAAATTCTATTGAAAAAGAGGTTGGAAAAAGTAAACATCACTGGGAGTACTTGAGGTGGAGGCAGGATGGATTTAGCACTCATGTGTACCTTCGTATGGATGAGGGGAAAAACAGATGGCATCAGTGTCTCTCAACATGCCTGTCAGGGACTGCAGCAGGGAACTAGGGTTCTTTCTCAGGCCTCTATCCCCATGGAAACTGGTTCAAAGGAAAGCAGAAGGAAAAAGCAACATATTCTTCATTTCTTTGAGAATTCCCATTGCTTGTTTTTTTACGCTCTACACACTTGGCTTTGAACCAGTTGGCCTGATTGACTCCCAGAAGGTCATCCTCACAGGGATGCCTACTTACTTACCCGTCTGTTAATCTGTCTTTCCATCCATTTATCCATCTATCCACATATGTCTGCCTGTCTAACTATCCATTCTCTCCATCAAACTATCTGTATCTATCCTTCTATCCATTTATTTACATATGTATCTAAGTGTCTGTCCATCTTCCTATTGCTATACTTCTACATAAATATCTATCCATCTGTTTATATGTTTGTGAACCTCTCCTATTAGTAAATAATTACTAATAATTAATAAGTAGATGAGTACATCTACTTATCTACCTGAAACAAGGATTTTGAGAATATTTCATGTGGGTGATGCTACCTTCAGAGGCCTGGCAATACACCAAGCATCCTTACATATCTGTTTATCTCTCTGCCTGTCCAGCTGTCAAGTTCTCTGTCCATCCATATCTATCCCATCTAAGCTCTGTCTACATGTTTCTTAATCTGTCTGTCCACACACCTTACCATAAATCCAAATAACTATACGTATCTAACAATTGCACTCTCTAATACCTGTCTGTCTCAGTCTGTCTGTTTACCTGCCTACCTACCTGTCTATCCATCCTTCTATCTATCTATCTTTCTGAATGTTTATCTGTCCATTCACTTAGCTAGCACCCAGGGGAGCTGAAGGGCTCATAGAAGGAGATGAGGTCTCTGACAAAGGTCCTACTCAAATAAATCCATCCCAGCTCTTAATATTATGTTGTTGTTTTTATTTCATTTTAACTTATAGAATAAAACAAGCGTTTCTATAACAATAGATTTAGCATAATTAGTAATATTTGGTACAATAAAAAAGATAATTGTCCATGAAACTGCAAATCTTCTATGCACAACGTACTATTCCTTTCAAATATACAAAATGATCATGTAAATTTATTCTTATTTCTTCTTTTTTTTCTTCCCGCCCCCCTCAAGATGGCTCCCATTGGACACAAATAGGTACATGTGTGTATACACATATATATGTACGTGTACGTGTATGTGTGTATATGTAAATTAGTCTATACATACATCTATTTATCAGCATTTTCTTCTTATGTCCTTTATAGTTAATTTGGGAATTTATAATAGATGAAATAACTTATTCACTTCAAATTATTCCTAAAACACTATTGCTGTTACTGTTTACAATGTTCTCTTGCTTCTGTTCATTTTGCTATTCGTTATTTTGTGCAAATCTTTCCACGTTCTTCTAAGATCATTGAACTTACCCTTTCTTATAGCACAGCAGTATTCCATCACAGTCATATACCACAATTTGTTCAGCATTTCCCAATGGATGGACGTCCCTGCAGTTTCCAGTTCTTCTGTAAACGTTTTAAAGCATAGAGGTTTTTTTCCTTTTTCCCTAATCATCTCTGGAAACACGCCATGTCGAGACATTGCTGAGTCAAAGGACCAAATTCTTTGGGCATAATTCCAGATTGCTCTCCAGAATGGTTGGATCAGTTCACAGTCCCACCAACAACGAATTACGGTTCCAGTTTTCCATATCCTCTCCAACATTTGTCACTTTCCCCTTCTATGATTTTAGCCAACCTGATAGGTGTAAAATGATATCTCAAGGTTGTTTTCATTTGAATTTCCCTAGTCGGTAATGATTTAGAGCATTTTATATGAGAATAAATTGTTTTGATTTCTTCATTAGAAAGCTGCCTGTTCATATCCTTTGACCATTTATCAATTGAAGAATGACTCATATTATTATAGATTTGACAAAGTTCTTTGCATATTTTAGATAATAAATCTTTATTTGATAAACTATAAAAATTTTTCACAATTTTCTGCTTTCCTTCTTATCTTGGCTGTATTTTCTTTATTTGTACAAAAGCTTTTCAATTTAATGTAATTGAAATTATCTGTTTTACACTTAACTTTACTCCCACTCTTGTTTATTCATAAAGTGTTCACCTATTCGTAAGTCTGATAAGCGATTTGTTTCATGTTCTTCTAATTTCCTTGTAAAATCCTTCTTTACATCTAGGCCATCTATCCATTTTGACCTTATCTTGGTAAATGGTGTGAGATGTTGGCCCATACCCAGTTTCTGCCGGACTGCTTTCCAGTTTTCCAAACAATTTTTGCCAAATAATGAATTCTTCTCCCCAAAGCTGAAATCTTTACACTTCTCAAATACAAGGTTCTTATGCTTATTTGCTGCTGTAAATTGCACTTCTACTCTATCCCGTTCATCTACCTTTCTGTTTCCATGTTGTTTTAATGGAGCTTCACTACTGGTGGCCAATGAGGGGCTTAATGGGGACAATACAACAGCCCCACTGGGGATGCTCTAAATTACCAGGCAAGGTCCTGAAGCTTTCCACGGGGGTGGCTGGTACAACTAACTGCCTGAAGGACGAAACTGCTTTTCAGCCAGCTCACCCTCCGTCTAATGATATTTTGATCTGACTTACTTCAAGTGGATGACTGAGCCAGCTTCCTTTCTGTGAAGGAAAACAAACCCCAAGTAAACCAAGCAATCTCAACAATTCAGATCTTTGAGTGATCCCTAAAGGTTTTTCCTATGTGAAATAATAGGGCCCTAGGATTTTTTAGCACAGTGTCTTAAAAGATGTTCTCTGAGCCACAATCTAGTTGAAGTTTCATCCTAGAAAATAGAGAGAAATGTGGAGATTTGGTCTAATACAAGATTGAGTGGTTTCCCTTCAGGAGAGCCTGGATCATCCATAGTCAATGACCCCTAGTAACTCAAGTCGGCAGTCAGAGAAGCCAAGAGGGCTCCACAGGGAGGCTGCATGGGTGGGTTCCATGGTTCTATCATTCCCCTGGCCAAATCCTCACCCATGAGAACGTAGGAGATTTCACAATTGCTACTAGTGGCCAGCACAGGAAACTGACTCTCTTGGTGTCCTCGGATGGCCAAGTCCCCAGGTACCTGAAATTCGGCTTCACTTGTCTCCCTACCCAACTAGAAAACACCTCTTCCCCTGCATTCTGGGTCAGGACCTAATTCCTACTTAAAATCAGAATACATTAGATGTAGGAAAGGTCTTGGGATCCATTTGTGGTCCTGATTTCATTTCTTTCCAATCTACTCAAGGAAACCCTCACTGCTCAGTCATTCTCTTCTTTCCTCTTCAGTTTTAATCACTGGCTCTTTCACACATACATATGCATACACACATATATGTTCAGGCACATAACCATACAACACGTATACATACATTTACATGCACTAACCAACACTAACAACTAACCAACTAGGTCTCCCCCAATCCTTGAACCTACCCTTGACCCAGTCATTCTCTCTAGTTATCATTTATCTCATAAATCCTTTCTCACCATCACTGACAGACTCCAAGAAAGAGCTGTCTACACTTGCCTTCATGTCCTCCCTTCACTGCCCTTAGCTACTCTTGGAGTTCTGACCCCTAATGGGACTAAGACTTCTCTCCCCAAGATGATGGGTGGCTTCTTCACTGATACATTCCGTGTCTTTCCTCTCAGTCTTCATCCTCCGTGAATATCCTCAGGAAGGTGTCAGCCCCATTGACCACTCTCTCCTGGGACAGTTCTCTCTTTGGTTCTCCTCCCTATCTAGCCACTCTTCATTATCTTTTGCTGGGTCTTTCTCCATGCCACCATGGTTTAGGACTGTGAGCATTCCTCAGGGATAGATCCTGGGCTCTCTCCCCTTCTCTCTCTGCCCTCTGCCTTCCTGATCTCATCAACTCCTGCTTGGTTCCCTTGTTCTTGCCATATAAGCAACAGACATTTATTAAGCAAGGCTTGCTTCTTTTTTGTTTCTCTATCACTAACTAGAAGTTAGCACAATGCCTTGTATGAGAAGACTCTTACTAAGTATTTGTGGAATTTAATAAACTGTATTAAATGAGGGAAATGTGATTTTTCCCAGTCGGGCCCTCCTCTTACCCCTGACCACATATCTTTAGCCCACCCCTCACCTTCCTAAGAAGTTGAGTTGGAGCCAGTCTCCCCAGTTTAGCAGGGCTAGCAAAGTGGGCTCAGGCACAGTGCAAAAGAACAGACCATGTAGTGCTCTCTGAAAAAGCCCATTCCCCCAAATTCCCCCAAAATTGGGGAATCCCAAAGTACAGTAGGTCAAACACAGACCAAGACACAGGAAACCCAGGTTCTACTATCTGAGTGAACTGGGTCAAGTCACTCCATCTCTCTGGGCCTCAGTTTCCCTACCTTTCAAATGGGGGGTCCCCAGGATTACAGCATCCTCAATCTAGAAGGAACCTTAGGGTCACCCTATATATCCCATCCCTGAAGAATAACTGTCATAGTCTCTGGAGTTGGACCTATGTTCCAGCCTCTAGAGCCCCATTAAATATGCAAATAGAAAAGAAGACCAGTCATCAGGCCCTTGACTTCTTCATTCTTGCAGGGCAATCATCAAGCACCAACCCTTTTCCTTCTGAGAGGCAGCTACCCTTTGGGGAGCTCCAGGACCCCAAGGATGCTTCACAGTCAGAGACATTAACCATTGCCAATGGGCGTTTCTAGACGAGTTTCCCTTGGCATGTCATTAGCATTGGGCCCAGCCGCGAAGTGCTGTACTGGTAGCAGGAATAGATCCCTGACCTTCTTTCTTGAGAGGCAGGAAGTGAATGAGATAGCTTCCTGTGGAGAGCGCCAAGCACTTAGTCACTCCTAGACTCGTTCAGGAGTCAACTCAAGACGCTCTGGCACTTTACTACTTCATGGAAGCTGAGCCACATTAGCAATGAGCTTGAAAGGTAACACTGTATCTATTTCCTCCCATCTAATGAGCACAGCAGGAAGCAACACCAGCAACGTCTTTCTAAGAGCACCAAGCTTTCTGTGTGAATACACAGCCCGTGTTAGTCAGGAGAATCATTCGATTTTGGCTGATATAGTGCACTTCGTTGTCTCATCAGCACACTGAGGGTGGTCATACCTCCTCCATCTAGTTCACTGGGTTGGCAGGAGCATATACAGTTTGGGGAACTAGAAAGGACATTAAATATCATCTACCCAAACCCCCATTTTGCAGATGAGGAAACTGAGACCCAGAGAGGGGAAGGGACTCACCCACCAGTACACAAGAGAAGGAGAGCTAGGATTTAAACCGACATCCTCCTACTTCAAAGACCACAAATGATAACTCCCAGAAGGAATCTAGGAAGCATTGCTAAACGTTCCCACAGGCTGGGCAAGAAACTAAAAATCTTAGGGATGATGTTTTTGTTACTATGGCCAATCAAAGGGAAGAAATTCAAAAGGGAAAGGTTCATTTCAGAAGTGAAGAAGATGGTGTCTGAGAACTGGTTTTCGCTGTGGGGGGAGGTCACTGCTTAAAATATAGGCATGGCAGCCGCCTGGCCAGGGAAAGAGGGCACCTCACGAGGGCAGGTAAGAATAGATTTGCGTAACATCTTGCTTTTAACTAATCTAAAAGCCTTTAACTGAACAGGAATTTACTTATGGGGACACATACCACACACCTATCTAAATATCACAGAGAAGAGCTGCAAGGTAGAAAGAAAAGTGGTAGGGACACCCAGAAGTTATACGGAGCAAAGTCTAAAATAGGAACTGAGTCTAGAAATGTGCAGAGCATGAGTGTGTCAGATATCCAGTTGGGACTTCATCCAATAGATATCACTGTGTTTGGTGGAGAGAGCATGGCTAGAGTGTGGCTTTGGAAGGGTATGAAAAGGCCAGGAGGACTGAGTGTTGAAGGGACAGCACTGTATATTAAGAAGGTATACTCATATGAGCAAATCCAGGAGACAGAGAGAAGGAGCATGGTGGAAAGAATTTAGGGAAAAATCAAAGGAGAAAGAAACAGAAGAGATGCTGTCATCAGAATATGTTACAACCCACCTGATTAGAGAGAAGAAAGAGATGAGGAATTTGTGAAACAAGCCACAGTCCAACTTGAAGCAATGGTAGAGTTCTAGAACTTGCCCAAAGTAGAACAAGGAATCGTTTTCTGCATAGAAGGTTAATGACTTCATCCTTTGAACAGTGCCCATTTAAATGGTTCCTTCCAACCAGGGAAACTCTTGATTATGGTACAGTCTAACTCACAAGAAGGAAGTGATTTCCAGGGTGGAAATGGTAAGAACCTTGCAGGGAAATGATGATTCCCCTTTAGAATTTGTGAAAGAGAAGGAGAGAGGAGCTAAACATAGTTTTTATGCTCCCTGGATTTTAGAAGAGTCATTTTCAAAGGTTGAGGGAAAGGAAAGAAGTCATCTAAAAACTGGATGTGTATCCACAAGGCCATCATCAACTAATATAGGTTTGAAGATCCATGCAGATAATGGAAATAAGTCCATACAAGGAAAGACACACATAACATGAATGTGCACACTCACAATGTGGCACCATTTTAAAAGCAGAGTCCCTGGCTCTGGTATTTAGTGGGCACTTAATAAATGTTTATTGACTGATCGTGTCAACAGTGCTAAAGCTCAAAATGAGTTGAGTTTGGTGAAGAAAGATATAGACAAGAAATACTCATGGTAATTACGTTGGAGAAAGAAAAGGAGAGAGAGACAGAGAAAGAGAGAAATCGAATATGGGACAGGACTCTGATCAGGGTGTGCATGGAAGCATAGCAAGAGTTCAATTAATAAACATTTATTAAGGACCTACTATGTGCCAAACGCTATGCTAATTACTGGGGATACAAAAAGTGACAAAAGACACTGCCCTGCCCTCAAGAAGCTTATAATGTAATGGAGAAGATAACATACAAACAAATATTTACAAAACACACCTATCTGCAGGATAAATGGGATATAATTAACAGAGAGGATGCAATGGCATTAAAAGGGATTGGAAGGTTTCCTGTAGAAGGTGGAATTTTACTTGGGATGTAGAGAAAGCCAGGGAGATCAGAAGTCAAAACAGAGGAGGGAGAGTGTTCTGGACATGGAAGATGGCCAGAGACAATACTTGGAGTCAAGAGATGGAATCAGTTAAAAGTAAAAAGATGGAACCACTCAATGACTTTGCTTTTCATTGCTATTCCAAAAAGAAGGAACTGCCAGCTGAGGGAAAAACAGAACATGAATGGCTAGCTGGAAATAGACATTCCAACAGAGCGGTGTAGAAATGAACTGGGACATTGATTAAGTAGATTGATTTCATTCTTTCAACTTTGTACATATCTAAAGAGCTTCTCATATGCAATCAGTCACTTATTTCACAGATGTGGCATGGAAGATCTACAGTACTGCCACAGGGTCCCTCATTCTTCATCATGAAACCAAACTTTTATCACATCTTGGATGGATAATAAGTCTATTTTCCAGGTCTACCTCTCATTAGAGCTCACAGGTTTTCAAAGGGGCTTAAGCAGGCAAGTTCTCAGACCACTGAGGCATGTCTACCTCTAAGAATTTCTTAACCTCGCACAAGGTGGGATCATGATACAAGACTATGTTACAGAATTCCATTTCCACAGTCTGCTTCTCAGTATATTCATATATTTATCAGAAATCTTAATTTTCTCAATGGAAACAAGACTTTTAAGTTCACAGAAAATAAAAACATGTCCCCTAAATGTTTTTGGAAATGCATGTTTTATTCTTAGGAAAACATCCAGATCTCATAGGCTCTCTCAGACTTCTGAAAATGATCACATAAGCATAGTAAACAACTCCATTTATAAAACTCTTTAAGGTATGCAAAGACGGCCATATTACATGTTAAGTTATTTGACGCTCACAACAACTTCCCTAGGCAATTTCTATTATCATCCTGTGTTAGAGGGAATTGAAGCTGAAAAGGTGAGGTGACTTGCCCAAGGTCATACTAGTAGTAAGCACTTAAGGTGGGATGTGAACTCAGGTCTTCCTGACTCTGTGTCCTGGATCACCTCATTGCCTGAAACACATAGCCGAGGACAGTTTTGATACTATAGGTCCAGACAACAGTTTTGGTGCACATTTCTTCAGTAAAATTATCTTTGTCCAATCTTCAGTACTCCAGTCTTTTTATTGTCTCCCCCAGACAGTCTTCCTTGCACCAGTTAAACAACAGTTAGCAGTTGTTTGTCTTCTCAATATTTTTTCACCTCCCAAAAGCTTGTACCACACTGTGAAGGAATCAGCACCAGCCTCTCTCATTGCTGGTTCTGTCTGAAGGCTTTTGTTTATATTAGCATTAATTAGCCTGGTTTGAAGGAATCATGTGTCTGTTCATGTAGTTCTTTATCGTTTTCAGCCTCGTGTTCCTTTGTGCTGTGATGTGGCTCATCCTGTCTGATTGTGGACGTTAACGATTCATGAAATGCCTGTCCTCACACACCAACACACCAACCAACACTGAGATATCCTTAATCATTTGAATTTGAGCATAACAACTAAACTCCGCTCTTTGAAAGCTAGAACATTTCAACGTTTCCCTAAAGTAATACCTGATCTTTAAAACCACAGGATTAAAAACACAACAGAAATGGAAAGTATATGTGTATGGCACAGAAGAAGAGTAACCTATGGGTGCAGAAATTACTCAATCCAGTTTCATTTGGTCTGGGTCAGCCTGAAGTGGTAGAGGCAGATACATATCACCACAGCTGCCATATACTGACTGCATATCATTGTTGTTGCTTGTTCTAAATCATCTGGGAAGCCCTAGAAATAGAGAGATGGTATGAAAGCATCTATTTTTATGGAGTCTGAGTCAGATGGACTGAACACCCTGGACTGAATGAGCTGAAGGAACTAGCCAATGGAATTACCAGGCCATTAAGTGTGGCCTTGAAGGGTTGTGGAGAATTAGAGAGGTGTGGAAGGACTGGGAAAGAGCAGCTACTTCTCTGGTTTTCAGAAAAGACAAGAGAATAAAGTCTGGATGGGATGGGAAAACTGTATCTGACTGAACGACTGGACCCCAAAAGTTTTCAGGGAGAGGAGTTCTCAGGCATTCTCTCCAAAACAAAGCCCTGACAGAACTGAGACACCCAGGTTGGAATGGCGGGGGGGGGGGGGAGAGGGGGAGAGACATGCTGTCCTGATGGGAATAGGCCAATGTGTCTAGCTAACTCCAGACCCTGGACATCCTTCACTCCAGCCATCTCACCACCCACCTCGCCTACCCCACCCCCCACAACCTCCTCCTCTAGGAACAATCATTAAATCAACTCTGCCATTGCTTCTGGAACAGAGAGGTCCAGCCTGGCTCCTATTTCTGTGACTTCTCAGCCCAAACACCCCCCACCCTGCCACTACTTCTCCATATGTGTAGGCTTTGCCATTTGAATATAAGCTTCTGGAAGTCTTTGGTGGTCATATCAGTGCTTAACAATAGCCCAGGGATATACACTTGACCTGACCTGTTTGTCAGTGACTTTCAGAAGACAGAAAGTAAAAGCAGAGAGCTAAGAGTGCACAATGTTCTGAAACCCAGAATATCCTCACACCCAGATGAAACTAGATACAAAGAAAGGCAAAGTCTGACAATTGGGTTTAAATGTCCAGCTTCACAATTATAAAATGGGGAGGCATTGATAGGGTTAAACTTGAAAAAGATCTGGGGATTTTTGTGGACTACAAGTTCAGCATGCATCTCCATTGTGTTACAGGCCCCAAAACAACCTCATACCTGCTGGGGCTTCCTTGCAAGATGTAGTTGAACCACTTGCAAGGCAGCTGCAATTCAAGCTTCACTTGGGAGTGTTGAGATGAACAGAAAATCAGAAAAAAGGAGGTAAAAACAAGGACTTGTCCCTGATCCCTTCCCTCTGAAGATCTGGATGAGACAACCAGTGACAGGGACACCAAGAAGTTGGAGTAGAACGCCATTTTTATTGAGATAGAGTGGAGTTGGGGGAGAAGAGGTTTCCAGTCTTTTCCTCCATTCTCTGATCTATCCCCTCATGTTCCCCATCCTCTCCCCAGGGTCTGCTCCCACCACTTCTCCCTGTCCTTGGCACTTTCCTGTCCCTCTCCTTGCCACTGGCAGTGCAGGTATCAAGAAGAATTTCAAAATCTCTCTAGGGTGGTTTTTCTCTGCCCCTCCTTCAGCACCCCTCCCTAACCAGTTTTTTGTAAGTACTAGAAATAGGATGCAGAGAACCTTCCCTAACAGTGCTCAGAATCCAAATTAATTGAATGAAACCTAATGAGCATCCATGTAAAATCTTACAGTTGCGTCCAAAAAATAAACTTTACAAGTACAGTTGGAGAAGAGATGTTCTTTGAAAAAATATCTAAGTTTTTTAGTGGATTAAAAACTCAATATGAGTCAACTGTGTGAAATGGTGGCCAAGGAATGGTAACCATCTTCGGCTACACTCGCTAAGGGCTAGGCAGTTTCCAGGATAGCGAAGGTGCTAGCCCAGCTACAGCGTTGTGGGTCATTTTGGACACCATCTTTTATGAGGGTCTTTGATGAACTAGAGAGTAGCCAGGGGAGGGTAGCCAGGATGAGAGGAAGCCTGAAGATGAGAGACGGGAAGATTCCCAATGGCTTCCAAAGCCATTGAATCTGACACCTGCCTTTTAGCTGGGTCTTGCCCATTCAGTACCTGAGAAGCTAACTTGAGTGGAAGAGACATGAGCACTGCTCTTGGAAGGTAGTGAGTTCCCTCTCACTGGAGGTTTCTAAGCAAAGACTAGTTCTCTTGTGGAGGAAATCTCTTCAGGTTTAGCTTGGACTAGGTGGCTTTGGTTCTGAAATCCATGACTCCTAGGTCCAGATGGGTGGCTAGGAAGAGAAAACACAGTGAGAGGAGTGGGGTTGAGCTCACTCTGGGATTGGGCATCTGCTGGAGAAGGCTCCCCTTTTCCTGGAGAGCCAAGCACAAATGGTGGGGGCTGCTGAGAGAAAGGGTTTGGTCACTAGAGGGGGATCCATTAAAGCTTACCGGGACACAGAATGGGAGGCTCTGGTTCTTCCCTTAGCATCTCCTGAGGCCCAGGAACAAAAGGGTGAGAAAGAAGAGGCCAGTGGCAATGAAGAACCCAATAGATGTTCCTTTTTCTGTAGACGAGAAGAAAGTGGGTTGGGCAGAGCCCTCTTGGAGTGCCCCCTTGTCCCATCATCTCTGCAGGGAGCTGTGGAAAGAAGGCTTCAGAGTGTCCTGGCCCCCCAAATCTAGTCTTTATGAAATGTATTCCTGGGCGTTGAAGGGAAAACAACGACAGGTGAGACAGGAGAGTCTCAGGACAGAAATGAAACCAAGACATCAGAGCCGAGAAGAGCCCCCGGGATGGCCAAAGGCACCATGGGAGAAGGGAGAGAAGAAGACTGGAAGATTCTTGTACCTGGAGGGGCAACCCAGATCTCCAGAATGATTGGCTCAGTCAGGGAGATGTGGGAGACATGACATCTGTAGGTGGCCCCCTCAGGGCCAGGGTCTGCCCTTAGAGAGGAGGAGAGGCTGTAGGTGCCCACACTGCTCTGCCGGTGGCTGGAGAAGTAGGCTCCAGAGGCTGAGACAGGGGCACCCCCTGGCTCCTCCCGGCTCCAGGTCACAGCCACATCCAAGGGGTAGTAGCCAGCGATATTGCAGAAGAGGGTGAGGGGTGGGGCGTCATTCACCAAGTTCAGCCGAACTTTAGGGGCCTCTGAAGGGAAGAAGCCAAGGGGAGACAAGTCTGAGGAGGCTAAATTCACCCCCAGGCTGGAAGGAGTTTGAGGACATGGAACCGTACTGCCTTCTCCCTGTTAGGATGGGATGCAGGGAAACCATGAGGCCAGGAAACAGGAAAACCAACCAGGAAGGTGTGGGTGTGGTCTAGCTGGTATCCAAATGTTATTTTGGTTATCTGTCCTTGGTAGTGGAAGAGGACCACAGTATCAGGGAGGTGATGCCATGACTTGCAAGTGAATTGGACTGAAGTGAGGGAGAGCTGATAACCTGCACATTCTAAGGACATTTCCCAATCGCCCACCCCCTGTCTCAAGGTCTCCAACCTCACCCAGGATGCTGAGGTGAATGATCTGCTGAACTTGGTGTTGGCGAGTGGCTATCTGGCAAATGTAGGTTCCCTCATCCCTCAAGGTCAGGCCTGGTAAGGTGAGGGAGGCATTCCCAGCCTCCAGCAGCTCCCTGGACTCCAGCCGGGCCCCCTGCCTCAGAGCCTGCCCCTGCCCTTCAGCCCAGGCATACACCCTCTGGCCCTGGCCTTGGTGTTGCCGCCTCCATTCTAGGTGAAATGGGCCCAAGCCAGGGGCGATGGAGAAGCCACAGAGCAAGGAGACAGAGGCACCGAGGGAAGACTGCACATCTGGAGTCTGTGTCATCACCTGGAACTCCACTGTGGGAGGGAAAAAAGGGATCTGTGAGTGTCTGTGGGCCACAACCTCCGGAGGGCTGGGAGGAAGGGAGGCCCTGTCTAGGTTGGTCTACAAGGGTGGGTGGGAAGGGGGGCCTGGATCCCTGTCTGAGGAGCCTGCGTGTGGGAAGGGAAGGGAAGCTGGGGTCCCTGGGGGAGGGTGAAGAGGGTCTCAAATTCAGCACCAAAGAGAGGAAATGAGCAGGTACTGCAGAATAATATAGTCAAGGAGGCCTGAAGGAGACCCTGGCCTCCTACTGTGGACCTGCTGGGGACAGTGGCCTGCTGGTCCGATCTGACCTAGGGGATTTCTGGTGTGGAGGCAGGGGCCTGACCAGGTGGACACTGGTCCTTGGGGTGCCCTGTCCTGGATCATTGACCAAGGGAAGCTTGAGATTCTGCTAATCAAATGCCCACAGTGAAGGCCTAAAAAGGCACAGACTCCACCTAAAACAGGACCAAGATAGGTCCTAAGCTCAAGGTTCTCAGAACAGATCTGGGTAAGCCAAGGCCCAGCCCACACTGGTAGGGCTGGGAAGATATCCCATGGGGGGAGGGGAAGTAGCCATGCCCCTGAGGGAGGTGACAAGTGAAATCCAGTACAAACTAAAGCTTTCTCACCTGATGCCAGCATTGTCCCCCGGGGCGTCAGGGGCAGATTCAGCTGTGGATGCAAGGGAGCTCCCTTCTCTGTCCCTCCAAGGGTCTTTATCACCATGGAGACACTGAACCCTCCCCCAGACACCTGAACAGTGCTGATGAAGTAGGCCACCTCCGGGGAACTGGCCTCCTCTCCAGCCTGATTGAGGGGAGTGAGCTCACAGGTCACCACCTTGTCTTGGCAAGAGGCATGGAGCAAGACCTCAGCATGAGGAAGCTGTACCTGGTCCACTGCGAGGGAGAAAGAACAAGATGTGGTTACTGGAGCAGGCCTGGGCTGGGAGCCTGAGCAGACCTTGACTGAGGCACAGACAGAAGCTAAGGAGACAGGCTAGTAGGCACTTAGGAATGGGGGAGCATTGGTCCGAGGTGCCCAAGTTCTCACCAGACACCTCAAAAGCAATGGGGTTGTCTTCCTTGGCCTCAGGAACCCCTGGGAAGTCTGTGAAGCTGTCCAGCGTGCCATCATCCAGAACCGGCACTTGCTTCAGCACCAGGGTGGCCTGGGCCACGTTCAGTGGCCGGGCACTGATGCCCTGGCCATGCCCATCTTCTTTGGCCAAGATGCAGTCCAGGATCAGATCAACTCCTCTGCGGAGCCCTCCAAACTCATCCTGCTCTGTAGAGGAAAAGAAAAGGTGAGTATCCTCCAAGCTGGTCTCTCTGTCCCGAGGCTCCTCAAACCAGACCACTAGCCCCCATTTAGTGTCCAGGGGGCTGCTCCCCAGCTCCACAAACTCTAGTGGTTCCCTATCACTTCCAGGGTCAGATGCAGGGCATCTGAAGCCCTGCCCCCCTCTCGCCCCTTCCCGTCTCTCAGCCTCCCATTTTACCGACTTCACTCTGCTGACTAGGCTTCCCTACCTGTGCAGTCACTTGTCTCCCACCGGCTCTCATCCCTTCTCATCTCTGCCTTTTTCCTACAAGACAGCCTGAATCCCGACTGCTAACTGAGGTCTTTTCTGACCCAGCCGCTGCTGCCCGCAGACCACCCCCATCATCTCATATTGATTGCATAGGTACAATTCTATGTTCGTGTTGGCTCCCAAGGTGAAATGAGAATTCCTTCAGGGTAGGCCCTGGTTCGCTTTAGTCTCTGTATTCCCAGGGCACACCCCTAACTTCCATCCAGCGTTGGGATTCGTCACTACCTTCGGGATGTTGGCCTGGGTGACCGCAGTAAGTCCCAGTGGTACCTCGGGGAGGGCGGGGTGAGGGGTAGATCCAGACTTGGGAGTGGGGGACACAAGGTTGAGGAAAGGGGGAGCTTAGAAAAAGGGTCCTTGCCAAGGCTTGGGATCTGGAGGCTCCCCTCCGACATTCACCCTCCAGCTGCGCAGAGCCATTTCCTCCAGGACCTGTGGCCTTCCTGCCTCCCTGCCCCCAGCCCTGCCCTAGGCCCCATACACCTGAAGGAGGGGGCCCCCTCTGCCCCCCTCTCCCCTGCCTGCCCTGCTGCCTCTGGGGTCTCTCTGCTCTGCATCGCACCCAACCTCCCCAGAGCTCGCGTGCGCACACACGCACACAGACACACACAGGCACACACATGCGCACACAAACTCACAGTCACACATGTCAGACATACACAGGCACTCACACTCACGTGCACACAAACTCACAGTCACACATGTCAGACACACACATGCGCACACAAACTCACAGTCACACATGTCAGACACACACAGGCACTCACACACATGCGCACACAAACTCACAGTCACACATGTCAGACACACACAGGCACACACATGCGCACACAAACTCACAGTCACACATGTCAGACACACACAGGCACTCACACACAGGCACACACAAACTCACAGTCACACATGTAAGACACACACAGGCACACACATGTGCACACAAACTCACAGTCACACATGTCAGACACACACAGGCACTCACACACAGGCACACACAAACTCACAGTCACACATGTCAGACATACACAGGCACTCACACACAGGCACACACAAACTCACAGTCACACATGTCAGACACACACAGGCACTCACACACGCGCACA
>CM053772.1:842414-876938 GCA_028658325.1 Potorous gilbertii
CCTGACCCACCCTGGGAGACATAGCAGGGTAGTTTCCCTCATCTGCAGTGGGAGAGAGAAAAGGCTCCAGGAAGGTGATGGAAGAGGTAGTAGAGTCAGTGGAGGGAGGGAAAGTAAAGGAACAGGACCAAGAGACCACGGTAAGGTGTCAGAGAGGAAAGAGCTGGAGGAGAAAATGAAAGGAAGGGGAAGAAAAGAAGGGAGCTAGCAGCAAGAGAGCAGAGGCTAGGGCTGGGGCAAGGGGAGACAGGAGGCAGAGGGTGGGTAGGTAGGAGTTGGGATGTAGGAAGGGGGGAGAGCCAGAAGGCAAACCAGGGAACAAGCTTGAAACAAGACCTGTCCCAGCTGGTACCGCAGGGCCCAGGAAGGGAAAGTCCCATTGTCCTACCCATCGATACCAGCTAGAAAGTGAGTGAGGCAGCCCCTGTGGGGAGGGAGCACTCTGCCTCCTCTCACTCCATCTGGTGCCTTGAGTTCTGTTCTGAGGGCCATTGTTTAAGGACATAGAGAGAGAGAGAGAGAATATCCAGAGGTAAGTGCCTTCCATGTGCCAGGCCTTATGCCAAGTGCAGAGGATACAAAAGAGGCAAAGACAGTGCCCTCCCTGGAGGACTTCACAGACTAATGAGGAAGACAACATGCAAACAGGCCCAGAGTGGTTGCCCCCTGAAGGAGGGACCATGCCAAGGTCATGTTAGGCTCAATTTCCTAACTCTCTGGGCTTTCCAAGAGAGGAATGGGCTGCTTCAGGAGGTGTCTGATTCCCCTCGATGTATGTATTAAAGGTGGAGGGGACCTAAAAGGACATTGAGTCTAGGCCCCATTTTACAGGTTAGGAAACTGCAGCTCAGAGACATGAAAGGATTTACTCAGGGTCCCACAATGTCAGCCTCAAAGGCAGGATTGGAACTCATTTCTATCTTCTGTGCCAAAGCCATTTAGAAGAACAGATCATCTAACCCTGTAAGGATGACAACCAGGGGAGCCCCTGACACGAGGGGCCAGCTGCCTCCCTCAATGCCATGGTGGGCTCACCAAAATCACCTCCCTGCTAGCAGCCCAGTATCAACAGGCAGCAGCCCCTGTGAGATGCCTTGTTATTCTAGGCCTTGTCCATCACATGGGTGGTCAGCTGTAGAAAACATCTTTGAAAATCTCCTGGGCCCTGGACACCCAGGCTGCCCAGGAAGAGACCTGAACACCCAAGGCCTCCGTCCCACAGCTCATCTCCACAGCCTCTGACTCTCTGCCCAGGCCCAGGTGATCCTTAGCCCAGGCTAAGCTCAAACCTGCATCTAGTGTGACCTCTTTCAGAAGATGGTGACCCTCAGGATCCAGAAGAGGGTGTGGCCCCTTTGTACAAGAGGTCAGTCACTGAGCCATCAGGCCCAAGGGGAGGCAGATCCCCGCTACCCTCCTGGCCTGGCTGAGTTTCCATGGGGCGCTACTCACAGGCACCAAGACACAAAGTCAGGCATCCATTGAGAGCAGCAAGGGATCTCAGGCCCACAAACAGAGGCCACCTCCAGGCAGGTGTTCAGAGTGTGTTCAGGCTGGCCACCTTTGCTCTGAGCCTCCAGCCTCCTCAAGAGGAGACATCATTTTCAGGGCATCTGCCAATTCCTTGTACTTTAAAGGACCTGTGAGGAGATGCTCAGGGCAGCCAGAGAATCTCATGGCCTTCAGCTCTGTCTATGATGCCCCACCTGGTGAGCAAGTCCCTGCTTGATCCCTGCCAGCCCTGAGGAAGGTTTCCCTACCAAACGTCAGTCAATGCTGCTTCTGAGAAAGGTAGGCAGGCAGGCACTGACAGGCATTGATGGAAGACTGCTATTCTTAAGCTGTCCAGCCTGCTGAAAAGTTGAGGGAGAGAGCAAGATGGAAAGCAAGTTGCAACTGTCGTTGTCTAGTCGATAAGAGAGACCATGGATGCTGGCCCAGGTCAGGGAACTGCCTCAGCAGAAGAGACACATCTTGTTTGGAATGAAGCAAGTCCCCAGAAAGGTCATGGGGCTTCTGTGCTTCTCTCAATGATAGGGACAACTTTTCTAAAGAAAGAGCCACCTTAAAAAATGACAGTCATAGCAGCTGACCCACATTGGGCTTTAAGGTCCCCGAAGCACTTTTGAAATGTTTTCCACTCTGGAAGGAAGGAAAGTTATTATGTGTACTTTACAGTGAGAAACTGAACCTCGGGGACATTAAGTGAGTAGTCCAGGGACCCACGGAGTCAGGTTCCAACTCAGTTTTCCAGACTCTGTCCCCTGCTTGTTCAACTCTGCCTTATGACATATACTTGTGTGTGTCCCTTTCCCTCTGGAATTCTCATCGGTTACTTAGTTATGTGGAAAAGCAACATATAGCTCAAGCCTCCAGCAAGTCCAGCCACAGCCATAAGCCCTCTGGCAATGACTGTAACTGAGAGGAAACAGCAAAGGAAATGACATGGAAAAGTCAAGTAATGGAGTCATCACTTCCCATTCAAAATCACTCAGCCCCCAAGCATAAATGAGTACAATCTCCCACAGTCACTGTGCTCTCTCCTCTCCTCATCCCTCCTGCTTCCTGCTGGGTTAACTGTATTTCTGTACTCAATAGGAGTGGGAGGGGAGATGGGGTGTGTGTGCTCTGTGTATGTTGTGTAGTATGTGTGTGCTCTGTGTGTGTGTGTGTGTGTGTGTGTGTGTGTGTGTGTGGTGTGGGATGTGTACGCTACCCTCCTTCAATGGTCCAAAGAGCGGGAGATCTCAGGCTTACAGCTATTTACTTTCTGTCTCCAGGTGCCTGCGTCTGACTGAGGCTTGTTGTTTGCCCACTCCACTCCTGAGGTTCCATGGCATAGTCCAGGAATTCCCCAGCGAATGATCCCATATCTTCCTTTGTTGAGTCTTGGAAGCTCACTGACCTGAGGCTACCACCACTTCACTATTTGTTCAAACTGCCATCCACCAAAGCAAGGTCGGGGTCACTGTTGCTTCAGAGAAGGATCATCAACCTTTTGGAGCAAAATCACCTGGCAGAAGATTCTCAGGGTGATCCTACATAGGTTCCGTTCTGTTAGTAGTAGACCTCATGACCCCAGCTTACTGACACCCAAAAGACTGCTGTAGCAGTGGTGAGGCTTCCAGGCCCACCCTTCCCAACACGACCACTCCTAGCTTAGTTATGGCACCTGGATTCCATTTACCACCTCCCTATATAATGTTGTACCATTTAACAACATTAGTCTAATTGTTGTTCCTCTAATATAGTAGAAGCTCTTTGTTCTACAACCAATGAATTAAAACACTCTTGGATGAACTGGGCACTATCAATTTTAACTCTAAAGTAACAACTTGAAGATATCAAGGAATTGCATCTTAATAGACACATGACTCCCAGATCCCTCTTGGAGAGGTAGCTCAACTCAGCAAAGTTGCTTTTATTGGGAGCCCAAAGAAAAGACACCACATGACTTCATGGATCCTTGGCCACTTCTTGCTATACCCTTAAAAGATGACCTTAAAGAAACTGACCACCATGAAGTTCATTGCAGCCTCTGCTTCAACATTGAAGATGAGGAGGCAAATCAATCCTACAAAGACTCAAGAAGATCCTCCAAATCAACTCTGAATCTCTAATCATTCTCTGATATTTGGTGACCTGGGCACAAGGAGGATGACCAGAAAGTCTGTTGGGAAAATGCTTCAGGTATAAAAAACAGAAGAGACCACTTGTAGATCACTCAAAAGCTCTGCATTTAATCTACTATACAGAATAGAGGAAAAATATTTTCTTTAAGGAGAGAGTTGGAAAGAAGGTGCTGCACATCAGGGAAACTGAGTCTGACTATACAGTAACAAGTATCAGTTTACTAATATAAGAATTGTCACAGAATCATCTCTCTATGAGAGAAGACTTCCCACTAACTAAAGCAAGGTCAAAACCGACATCAAATTGTAATAATGGCAAAGCTGGGAAGACAATGCAGTGACCAGAGTTTCACCAAATGACAGAATTTGAGAGTTGGGTGGGACATCAGTGCCCATCTGGTCCAACTCCTACACAAAGGAATCCCACCAGATCACACCAGCAAATGATTATCCAGCCTCTGCTTGAAGACTCTGGAGGATGGAAGGGAACCCACCACCTTCTAAGCAGCCTGTCCTGGTTCAGGTCAGCTTTGTCACTTCCTTCAGCCAGGCCTCATATGTCGAGCCGTCAATGATGGAAAATGAGAAATGGAAAAAGGCAAAGATGTTAATCAACTGTGACTATCACCACTTCTTGCAAAACATCAGCTGATGAAAGTTGCCACAGTGAGGAGGCCAAATGACCCAGAAACTGCCTCAACCAGCAACCAAGACAGTAAGGTCAGCTCAGCCTGCCAACTTCTTTGTAAAACATTACAAAGATTTGGGGACATGTCTCTAGAGAGGAGGGCTCCACTTGGGAGCTTTATCTGGAATTGATCAGGGTGTTCTCGGAATAGTCTCTGTGACAACCCAGAGAGACTCTTCACCTGGAACTCCCCTTCCTAGCTGCCCTAATTTGCAGACATAGTCGAGAAAAAATCAGCATTTTGTTCTCTTTGTTTTCACATTGCCATTGGATGGTGGTTCCCTGGTGCATTTCCTTCACAAGCCAGATCAGTTCCTTTGAGATCCCTTATGTTTGCATGAAGGCTTAGGTTTCCACATCTGTTGTATTGTTGCACCCATTTGGTCAAGATTACCCAGCAATTTCTCACACATTTCAGTCAATATGAGTAGTGTGAATTTTGCATTCCCAGATTACAAATGGCTGGCATTTAACCTAGAGCACATTCTGATTGCTCCTAAAGGTGATTCATTCTTTTAAGAAGAATTAGATTGCTTTCCTTACTGTAAGAGAATTCTGGACTACAGGCCCATAGCATAGAGTTTTCTGCCAGCAGAGTAATCAGCTACAATGGCTTAACCCTTTGTGAGCCATACAACACAGAAGTTTGGGGTTTACCTGACTCTGTCTTCTTTCTTTTTGAACCGAACCTGTTTGTCCTGTTGTTAGATGGGTTTGGATTTCTCTGGCCTTGATAGGCACCCTTTGGAATGATTTTGGGTGCCCAATGTTGTTGCAGGGACTCAGAGAAATTTTCCAGAATTAAACCCAGTTTGTGAGATTGTAATGTTAATGGGATTTAAGATCTTCCTTGCCATTAATAAGCCAAAGCTTGCTTAGGGAAAGCTTGCTTATAGGAAGGCTTTTGTTCCTTTTGCTAATTTCTAATTAGGTGCTGAGTCATGAGAGCGCATGTGAGTTGTGCTGCATTCTGGCTCTGAGAAGTGTTTATATACTCTGAGGTGAGGTTTTGTTTTGGGAGCTCATTTATGAAAAAGATCTTGTGATTCCCTGGTGGAGGCTCTGAGTGGCCCTATGTTCAGATGCCTCCCCCACCTCCCACTGTTCAGATGTAAAGACTCTCTCAGTCCAGGGATGTATGTCAAGTGTATAACAATATTGCTTTGATTCAAGCGGTCAGAGCCCTGTCTGGTGGTCTTTATTTCTCTGCTTATATTTTCTCTGTTCATATTTTCTCTGAAGTTCAGGGAGCTGACTTTTCCCCCTAAACTAGTGAATTTAATTAAAAAAGATTACCTACCCCTTAAACAGCTCTCTTCCCTAGTAAAACAGATCTAAGAACCTGTGCTAGCAGCCATCCTGCGTATGCCACTGTGATTGCTGTTACAGAGATAGATCCAGAACAGAAGCGGAAGGGGCATTAGTGAAAGAGGGAGGTAGTAACTCAGTGCTGGTTTGTTGTGATACTTTATACCTGACTGTATCCAGAGCAAAGGAGCCTCTCAAAGGAAGAAAGAGAGGGTGAGTACCCTACCACCCCACATGCCAATAAATCCCTTTTGCTTTACAAACACCAAGCCAAATAAATTTGTTTTCTCACCTGAAAGATGTGTTGACCCCAGGTCCTTAATCTCACGGGAAGAGACCACATGTTTAGAGGGGCCAGTTTTCCCTCTGAGAAGGAGGATTGATTTTCTTTTCTATTTTTTTCTTTCATTGATTGCTTTCAGCTTGAGAAAGACCTTTGCAAACATCACAGAAGGAATTGTCTAAGTACCAGGCAAGTAGTAACCTTTGCTGAGCTTTGTAAAATGTTCTGCATTGAATCTAACTCTACATTGGAGGGTAATTGTGATTTCTACCTGTCAATGTGAGGCAGTGTAAAATCTATGCTGCTTAGACTTGACAGAGATATTTGAATACAAGTGGAAGGCACTTGAAAGGACAAAGATGAAACCTCCCCAGACCTCAGAGAGCTTTCTGGATCACAGAAATGAACACTGAGTTCAAAATGAACCCTCACCTATTGACTGAGGACAGAAAATAGTTAATGGCCCAGAAGGCATGAGAACATGAACCTAGCCTATAGATGAGTGGTCAGGCCTTGGAGCATGAACAGATATTTCTCCACTGGTTTTCAGTCCATGTAACTGTGTGGAAACTTGAGGACAGTCATGCTGGCTTAAGGGTTGGTATTGAGTGGTGATAAAGTCTCCTAGTTAGCTGCAAGGTCAGAAGAGCTGATGACTCAACGGTTGCTGAGTTAAAACTGAGCATATATGCAAGAAGAGCAAGTTGAGTGTGCCTGCAAAGAGGCAGAATTACTTCAAGATTCTTCTAAGAGCTGGGTGAGTGGCAAGGGACTTACCCTATCTACTACCATGGCATCTATAAGCCCATAGCCACCATCTCTTTGTAGTTATTCCTTCTACATCTTAGAAAAACAAGTATCATTAAGATGGAAGTGTACAAGCAACCTTCTAAGTATGGGAGATTGAGAGGTTCCATCAGAAATCCCACCAGGCAACTAACAGCAGGATCCACCAGAATGGAAATGGCCAGTGACAATAGAAGAGTCTGCAGACAGATGTGCACAGACACCCCCCTGAAAATAGTAGCACCTTCAGGAACTGTGACTTTTATGATGGAAATATGTTCTAGCTATGGACTATGAATATTGCAAAAATGGAGAAAAAGGATTTCAAGGCTCAAGAGTGTAAGGTGCTCTTGTCCCACAATTATTCTAGGCTGGAGTTCGCTTTCCCAGGGGCACCTTGTGTGTGAAAGGAGAGACTGAGCTCACAGTCTGGCAGGGGGGAATGTTTTGTAACTCTTCCTGTGCACCTTTTCAGGAAATTCCTTTTCTTGGAGCTAAATAAAATGGATTTTTTTTATTATTATACAAAAAGATGATAGATGATTATAAGCAGTAAAAAATACTACAGATAAAACAATCCTGCAAAAATCCTTGTATGATATGCAGCTAAGCCACATTATCTCAACATGATTCTCGGATGAAACTGTCAGAAGGAGGAGAAAAAATGAGTGAGAAAAGGAACAGATCCATCACATTTCTGTAATAAGCTGTTTCTACCCTAAATAATAGGGGAACATCAGATTTGGTCTCTATTACCAGACTTCCCCAGGAGGGAGCTGAAATGCTGCTGGAGATGACCAGGGTGGGAAGAGCTGAGGGGCCACACTGTAATGCAGGTGAGGTGATAAGGAAGCAGGGGAAGTTGGCTGAGTTTGGAATCTAAGAGCCTGGGTTTGAAACCTGTCTCTGCCTTTAAATTCCTGGATGACTTTAGACAAGTCACTTCAACTCTGGACCATAGTTCCTTCTCTACTGCATAGGGGCTTGGACTTCCAACTCCAAATCCATGATGAACAATTGATGGGTCATTTTATAGGATATCTCAGGGTGGGAAATATCAAAGGAATAAAAAAATCCTAGCTCATAGCATACTCCTCAAAAAAGGGGGACTGAAAAAAAGAGTCTCAATAACTGCAGATCTTCACACCTACTTTCTCTTTCACATGGAAAAGGGATCCCCTTCACAGGTCATGATCTTCTGGAGGCTGCTGTTTGCAGTCACTTGAACAATCATGGAGGTTTTATTAAGCCCCCTCAAAGTACCAAGTCCTGAGTTTGGCCCTGGGGATAAAGGTCAAAGAAGATGATGATGTCTCCAAGGTGCTGATCTGCTAATGGGGAGAGAGCAAGGATATTTACACACAGAATAACACACACACAGGATGACTACAGACATATCCCATCCAGCCCCCAACAATGGGCTCTGTGAAAGAGACTGTCCAAAAACAAATGAAAAGGAGCCCCATGGATGGCCCTGTGGGTGGCCCAGGTCAAGACATGCAGGAGGAGACCAAGCTCTTCTGTTGGGGCATCAGTCAGCTTGCAAAGATGAGGCACTGAGCACAGATGGTGACTGGAACTAGGACAACACAGCAAGAAGACAAAAAAAGTATTGGATTCAGGAAAGGATGCAGGGCTGGGAATGCTCCCAGGTGTCTTCAGCACCACCAGCCTCTCAGGGAGACCAGAGAGTGCTTTGTCTCAGGAGGCTCCCATCTCCCTCCGCTGGTGTCTGGAGGACTGTCAAGTGGAAGAGAGATTGCAGCCATTCTACTCATCAGGTGGACCCTGAGGGGACTCTTGTCCAGACAATGAGTTGGAAGGGGGAAGGGAAGAGAGCAAGCATTTATTAAGCACCTACCGCATGCTTACTGTACGTAAGGTACCTTACTGAGTGCTTTACAAATATTATCTCACTTGATTTTTGCAATAATCTGGAAAGGTGTGTGAATTAGTGCCCTCACTTTACAGTTGAGGAAACTGAAGTGGACAGAGATGAAAGATTTGCCTATTGTTACCTAGCTAGTAAGTGCCAGACATTGGATTTGAAGTCTGATCTTCCCCATTCTAACCCAATGCTCAGGGGTGCACTTCACTTGACACTATGGGTATTTCCATTTCCAAGACTCTGTAATTCCAGAGAATCTATACACTCTGGTGAGATCACCAGTACACTGGCAAACATATCCAATACATGCTCCAAAAATAGCATTGGGGAGATCATGGAAGGAAATCACGGAGGTAGGGATGGCCAGTGAGTGGGATACCTGCATACTGCTCCTGCCTCAAAGACTCCCAGGAACCTGAGCTTCCAAGGAGGTTGAGTGGGATTCTGGGCACAGAAAGGGGCTGGATAGTGCAGATGCCACCACAATGCCATCTCAGATGCACTGATATATTGGGGGTCAGCAAATACTCCCATAAGTCTAAGAATTCCAATGTCAAGCTCACAGTCCCTCTCCTAATGTGCCTGTTTGGAAATCCAAGTTTCTGTAGCCACTGGGTTTGCTCAAGGCTGGGTGGATTTGTGCCTGTTCTGAAATCAACAGTGACTGTTTCCCATGAGCCTTCTGTAATCAGTGATCCTTAGGGTCCTTTCACACACCAATTATATGCACATGGGCACTGTTCTCCCACAGAAAAGATTTTTTTTGTCAAGTTCAAGAATATTAGAAGTTGACAGCTTTGACCTGAATACACCATCATGAAGCAATTCTTTGAGGTTTACTAAAAAATATGGGTTTGAATAAACAAAGTGGCAAAGTCTATGGGAGGGGGGAGAAAGGGAATGAGAAGCCTGTCTTCTGAGAGCAAAGGCATCAACAGGGCGAGTCCCAGGCCTGATGCCCTGGAGGTGGGTGCCTTTCTCTACACAGATCAGGGTACTCCCTCCACTAATGTGATCATCTCCCCCTGTGAGAATAGGAGGAGATAGACTTTATAGACTCATGAATTGTTAGAGCAAAGAAGAACCCAGAAAGCCTCTCATCCAACCCTTATATGAAGACCAGAGGAGGGACTCACCCAAGGTCTCATGACACACAGCTAGAAGCAGACCTGGCCCTCAAATCTGGCCCTTTGGACTCCTAGTCAAGGTCTCCTGTGATGCTCCTGTAGAAAGGTTAAAGGCATGAGATAGGAAGGAAGGAACGAAGGAAGGATGGGAGGGAGGGAAGGAAAGAGAGAGGAAAGATGAAGGAAGGAAAGAGAGAGGAAAGATGAAGGAAGGAAGGAGAAAGAAAAGATTGAGGAAGAAGGAGGGAACAAAAGAAGGAAGAAAGGGGGAAGGAATGAGGAAGAAGGAAGGAAAATTATATTGGCAAAAAGTCTCTCACCCCAGCCCAGCTCTGTATCTATGATGGAGGGTACCAGCTGGTGGGATAAGGAGAAACTTTATCCTTCTGTTCCTGGTAGGTCTGTGGTCTTGACTATTTCTGGCCTCAGCCAAAGGACTAGGAAATGAAATCTGTCAGCCTTGCATAGCACAAATGCATAAAAGGGTGGTCTGAGGCCAGGAGGGGAGGGATGTCCCATTACGTTGCTGTCCTTGGCTTTGAGGCTGAACCCTTCAGCCAGTGAGTCTCTCCAGGTTCCATCAGACAATTTGTCAGGTAGAGTCTTGTGTTTAGAGAGTAGTGTGTAGCTGCTCATTCTGGTCCAAGCTATGCTTGAGCTCACATCCTAATTGAGACTTTATTGTGGAAGCCCACCCAAGTCTCTTAACCCCTTAGACCCTCTCTACTAAGTGGGAGGGAGATGGGCTGCAATCTGTGACTTGTGTAGGGGGAGGGCGGTTCCACATGAAGAATTCCCTGTGTCAGCAAAACCACAGAGACTTCTATTCAGGTGGGCTCACATGGTCAGTGTCTTGGGGAATTTCGCTGCAATTTGTCTAGATTCCAGTGAAATACTTCAGAGAGTTTAGCCTTCTCCCTCTATTCTAGTAGAAAAGATGGGATAATCAATAGGACAGATGAGGAAGTTTAGAACTGACTGAAAGGCTAGACCCAAAGAGGATTCATTCCCAGTTCAGTGTCCTCCCTTCTAGGAGAGAGGACCAAGGCTCCACACTTGGCCCTCTAGAGATGTAACTTTATCAATGGTCTCATCATTTAACTGAAATCCCTTCTCCCAAGTCACTGATCTCTGCCATGCCATCAGATGCCTGGTCCTCAGTCTCCATCCTTCCTGGTCTCTCTGCTGGCCCTTCTTGTATCCTGAGCACTCTCCTTCTTGGGTTTTCCTTCCCCTGCCCTCTGCTCCTTTACCTCAGGTCTGACCACTCCTCAGTCGCTTTAGCTGACTCATCTTTCATCTTGCTCCCCCTCAATGTGGGCTCTTTTCCCTTTATGCTTTTTCCCTTGGTAATCTCATCAGCTCCATCTCTTTGCCCAGACTCCCAGACCTACATATCCAGCCTCAGCTCTCCCCTGATCCTCAGTCCTACATTGGTCATTGTCCTTTGGACAATTCATCTTAAATTCCAGAGGTCTAAAGTTGAACTCAATCTCTTTCGCCCAAACACTCCTCTCTTCCAAAGTCAGGTATGGCTGTCCTCGCAGGCTGCCTGCTTCATAACCTCACCTTTCCCCACATATCCAATCATCTGCCAGGTCCTGACGCTCCTGTCTTCACAATGTCTCCTCTCTTCTCTCCTCCTCTGCTCTTACTTTCATCCAGGACGTCGCCTTCTCTCATCTAGGTCATTTAACAACCACTAGTTGGTCTCTCATGCCTCCGTTCCATTGCATACACTTCTGCCATTTTCAAGCACATGACTCCCTTAATCAACCAAGTGCAGGGCTTCCTATTGTCACATATGTTGGCTAAATTTAAAGCTGGTTCCCCAGACACCGAGTGTTGGTGAGATCTCTGGACTTGGAAGTCAACTACAGCGATTTAGTAAATACCCATTTTGAAAAACTAAGTCTGACTAATTAATTGATATCTACTGCCAATTGTGTGTTAAAGTACACATCTGAGTCAAAGTTTCAGAAAGACGCCACCGGTTCCCCCAAGACTGCCCCTGAACCCTACTGGGTTCTCCATCTGCCAGCAGGAGGGAGTTGGGACAATCAGCTCTATGGGGCTTAGTGGCTAGAACCCTGAACTTGGAGTCAGGAAGACCTAAGTTCCAATCCCACTTCAGATACCCTGTAGCTGTCATTTGGGCAAGTCACTTGGGCTCTCTGGGACAGCATTTCCACAGTACTTTCTAGTTTTTAAAGTGCTGTTGTATGACCTCACCACAACCCCGGGAGGAGGGGATTCAAAGTTAAGTGACTTCAGCTTGGAGAATCATGAGATAACAGGAAGCCCCCTTTGCCCTTCCTTCTGCATCAATTCTCTTTGTCACTTCATAATACTTGGGGGTCTCCCTTCAGATTGGAGCTGATTCCCACTGCTGATTTCAGCTGGGATGGGGGTGGTCTGACTTCTTCACACTCCCACATGATTTCCATGTCTATAGTTAACATCATGTAGTGTTTGTGTGCCTGGCACAACAACATCCATTAAAAACCTGGTTCTTGGATTTGGGTGGGTCTGAGGGCCATCATGGGCTCTGCAATAAGATTTCAGATGCAGCATGGCCAGGAACTGAGCTTACAGAATCCTCTGACTGGAGGGGAGGGGTAGGAAGAGAGGTTCTTTGTCATGTTAGCTGCAGGAGTCTCAGGATGAAGCAGACGTGAACTCAGAGGAATGGGAACAAGGGAGGGCAAAGTGTAAGAGAAAAGGCATTTCAGGCAGGCTGGGGAGAGAGAGCAAAGTTGGGGGGCAGAAAAGTGACCCAAGACCTCAAAGCCAAGACTTTGGGGGTGATTCATGAAAGAAAAGCTAAGAAGTGACCTTGGAACTCAGGGAATTGGGCTGCTTTTCAGCATCCGCCATTGAGTGTTTCCTTGGTGAAGGGCTGAAATCCTGTCAGCTCTCTCTTCCCCTCCAGCCTAAACGATAGTTTGCTCCTCTCTTTGGAACCTGGACTCACTTATTGGGAGGGTATGTGTGTGAAAGGAAGACACACATACACAGACACACAGAGCCAGAGAGATCAGAGAATCAGAAAGGGGGGAGAGAGGAAGGAGGGAGAGACTGACTCTAGCTGTGTGTGTGTGTGTGTGTGAGAGAGAGAGAGAGACAGAGAGAGAGAGAGACAGAGAGAGAGAGGAGAGAGGAAGGGTGTGGGGAGGACAGACTGCTCTCCGAACAGAGACAGGGTCTCACCAGACCCTGCCTCCTCCCCACAGATATGGGGACAGTCAATAATTGTCACTACTCTCTTTGCGGCTGATCTTCAGACCATTCCTCAAATGGGACTGAACCCCCAGGCAGAGCGCCACCTACCCCCAAAAACCCTTAAAGAAGGAAGTTTGTGGAGGCAGGGAGGCAGCACTAAATTCCTACAGGCTTAAGGGTTCAGTTCCCCAGGACATCCTGTGGGACTCTGGTCTGTGTTCCCATGTGGTCCCTAAATGCCAAAGCCCTGCCTTTGGGCATCCACCAGTCATCACCATGTGTGCTTCTTTGGTATTCCCTCCTTGGTGGTCCACCACAGCGCCCCTATGTCCCATGGGTCTCCATATTGCCTCTGGGTAATGCTTGTCCTTGGTTCCTCAAGGGCTGTGATGGTCCAGGTCTTGGAGCCTTGGGAGACACTAGGAGGACTCTGGTCTATAACAAATAGCCCTTTGTGATGGGGAGCAGCTTGGGGTCAGTAGAGCTCAGCACTGTCCTAAGGGGCACCCAGTCTGCTTTCCCCCTGGCCAGTTCTGGGCTCAGCTCATTCTCATTGGTCCCAGGTAATCCAACATGGGCCCTCCACAAGGTTCCCTTTGGGTGTCCTAGGACCTCTGGGGCTGGGACAGCTGAACACCAGCCCTGGGCAATGCTCCAAGGACCATCCCACCTAAGGACCAGAGGTACCTCTTCAAGGTGGACAGGGCCACAACAGCTCATGAAACCAGGAGAAAGTTACCTAAACTCTGTTGGGTCAGCCTGGTCTACAATATCTACAATGGCCATACACTTTCCACATTTAAGGTCTGAAGACTAGCTAATGAGCTTGTAGAGAGAAAATTCACAGAACTGGAAGGAACTCAAAGGTCATCCATCAGCCAATCAATCAACAAACGTTTATGAAGCCCTTACTGAGTGCCAGGGACTGTACTGAGCATTGGAGAGACAAAGGCAAGAGTGAATTGGCTCCTGCCCTCAAGGTGCTTCCATTTTAATGGGGGAGGGAGAGGAACAGTACACATATCAATCAATCAACCTGTGCCTCTTAAGCACCTACTGTGTACCAGACTTTTCACTAAACCTGGGGATCCAAGGAAAGGCAAAGCCAGTCCCTACCCTCAAAGCGCTGGCACTCCTTATGGGGACTAGGCCAGCCTGTACCTGGTGGGAGTCCCATTACCTTTCCAGCCTTAATAAGTGGTCCACCACCCTCTTCTCCCAGTCCAACCTCTGACCAGCTGCGGGGTGTTGAGCAGAGCATCTGCCAACTTGGGGCCCCAGGTGGTTCTCCAAGACTGGCCATGGCAGACAAGTGCCCACATCAGAAGCTTTTCCCCCCTTCTCAACTCCCTTTTGCCCTCACAAGCAGCCCAGGGTTCCAGTGAAGTCCTGGAGGGAAAGCATTTTGTCGGAGCTTTGTCAGCCTGGGTCAGCTCCCATTAGGATTACTCACCTTTCCTTCACCTCAGCCTGAGCAGGACCAGGCAAATCCCTTCTGCTATGATAGCCCTTCAGAAACCACTGAGTCTCTCCTGACTTCCTGACCTTTCTTGTTTCCAGACTAAAAATGCCCAGTTCCATGCACTGATTCCCAAAGGGCAGATCTTGGAGGCTCTACAGGGGACAGAGAACCAGACTTGAGTCAAGAAGCCCCATCTTTGACCTCTACTGCTGGGCAACCCTGCCCCAGTCACTGCACTGCCTACCTCGGTTTCCTCATCAGTAAAATGGAGATCATGATAGCATCTCGCTGTCAGGGGAGGTTGTGAGGCTCAAATGGGTTGGCAAATGTAAAGGACTTTGCTAGCCTTCCCCTTCTCTGTGGTCACAATGACAGCGACCTCCAGATCCTGCTGTGTGAGTAGTCCTCCCACGGACACTCTCCAGAGCATGTCCTTCCTAAAGGCAGGACCCAGGACTGAGGCAGTGTGGTTCAGACGAGGGCCAGCTAGGGAAGAGGATGCTTAGAAGCATCACCTGTCTCCCTCTGGCCGTTACCCAAAGAGACAGCACTGAGGTCATGCAGTGAAGGTCAAGCCTGGTGGGGAGGATGGCGCTTGTGGGGAGCGGCATTGGGGGCTACCTCCTTTTCCCCTAACCCAGAGCACAGCCCGAATATCCCCAACCCCAGGCTGCTGGGGTCTTTGTTATCTCCCCGGCGTCTGCTGCTGATTCCAGGGCAAGATTACGGGGAGAGGGATGCAGAAGCGATTTATTCTGCAGTTAATAAAAAGAGAGGAGCCTTTCTGGAATTTTACTTGGGAGCTCAGACTTGAGCAGCATAGCTGTAGAAAGAAGCATTTTAAATCTCCTGCCTTCATTTAATTTCCTGAGCTTTAGTCAGACTGAGCCAAGAAATTAACTCACCAATTTCAATTCCAGACTTTTGCTGACATTTCTGCACTCAGAGACCACGGGAGATGTGGGAAATGTTTGCTACTGCTGCCCCCGCAGCCGAGGGAATGGGGAGGGGGGGAATGGAACAGGAGACAGGGGGATGGGGAAGAGGAAGGGAGGGAGGGAGCAGCTTCCGCCTGAGAAGCATAACCTACTTTTCCAGGCTCCCAGGAGTGTTGGTGTTGGTGACTCTGTGTGAGTGTGTGTATGTGTGTGTGTGTGTGTGTGTGTGTGTGTGTGTGTAAGAGTGTGTGAGAATGTGTGTGAATGTATTGTGAGTGTGTGTATGTGTAAGAATATGTGAGTGTGTGTCAGCATGGGTGTGAGTGTGGATGTGTGTGTGGATGTGTGTGAGCATGTGTGTATTTGTGTGTATGAGCATGTGTATGGACCTGTGTGAGTGTATGTGTGGATGTGTATGAAAGAGTGTGTGTATGTGGAAATATATAAGAGAGTATGTGAGGATGTATGCATGTGTGTATATGTGTGAGTGTATTTGTGTAGTGGATGTGTGTTAATAGATCTTGAAGCCAGCTAAAGAAAGTTTGAGGAGGAAAAATTTCCACTGGCCTGTTAAAGGATTCTGACTTCAGAGTCTGCACCACCACTTCTGACATTTCCAAGTAGGAAGCGTGCGCATGAGTCAACCCTGAAAAAACAGCATCACCTATTGGAGAAAAAGATTTCTCCATGCTGGAAAACACATACAATAAAAATGTGAGAGAAAGGAGAGCTTAAAGAAAGAATAGGCATGACTAAACCAAAGCATGCCTTGGCATCAGGGAGTCGTACCCTGGAGCCCACGAGCCCCTTCAGAGGTTTCAGGGTCCTGTGAATTTATTGGGGTGGGAACCAAATGATGTCTTTCTCTCACTCACCTGAAATTTGGCACTTTCTTCTATTATAAATGTAGGCAACAAAACCCAATGGTCAAGCATCCCTAGGCTTTCCCAGACCACCCAGGACACCCCCAAAAGGTGCTCTAGTAGGAGGTGACCGAGTTTGTCTGTTTCAGAGGTAACCTGTTCAAGAGAGTTGTTAAAGCCCAGGACCCCCAACCTCCCATGAGAGGGTCTGATGGATAGATCATCCATAATTATGCAAAGACCTTCCCAGACTCTCAGGTCACTTTGGGACTGATGCCAAGTGGGACTGGGCTGGGTCCAGAGCAGGTCAAGCACCTTTCTGTGAGCTAGACTCATGTGAGATCACAGGCAGCATGAGCCCAGGACCTTTCTGTGGCCCTGCTCATGCCCAGGGCTGGGTCTTGGGGTGCAATGCTGTCACAAGTCTGAGGACCTCAGAGTGACCCAGATTCATTTGCAAAGGAAGATTCAAGTGCCCTCTGAGTCAGGGCCCCAGTGTGATCGGTAACAGCTTATGGAAGTCTAAGACCTTGAGTCCTGGCTGCTCCAGCTGGACAGCTACAGAGCTGTCTGCATGTGCTGCCTCATGGAAGCCCCAGACAGCCCTGGGAGGGAGATGAGGTGACTTCATAGCTCAGAGACTCATGACTGGCCCAGGAGCACTCAGAGAGTGAGGCCAGAGGCCTCAGGTCTCCCTGACTCATTGTCCAGCACTCCTCACTGAGCTTGTCCTCCTCTGGTCTCTGGTCATGGCACAGAGGGAAGCAGAACCACCAATGTTCAAAGACTCTGACAGGGCTCAGAAGTTCTACAGGAATGGCATGGTGGAACCCACATAATACTAGCTAATCAGGAGAAGAAGGATGTGAGGGAAGAGGCCATTTTTTGTGGGCGATTCTCTCCAGCAGCCCATGTCCCTGTGTTACAATCACACAACACTGTAAAGATGTCCCCCTTTGGGCACTGATACAGTGCTCTGGGGAGACCACATTTAATCTGTTCACTAGGGGTGTTTGTTTCCCAAGACTATTCAGATTGGTAAAGGAACATGGTCTACCATGGAGCTTCTAGTACATGAGAGATTTCCAGCTCTGGTGCCAGAAAAAATCAGCAGCCCCAAGGGAGGCAACTGGCAAAGAGGCGAGAGAGTGAGGAGCACCAGGCTAGGAAGAGCAGAGAAATCCCAGGGAGCCACTGGCTCTGGAGGAACCCATAGCTGGACCCACATGCCCAGTGAGGGAGCCAGTGAGAATAAAGATCTTTCCCCAAAGTCCCCCCTGGTATTACATTGCAGCAAGCAGTGAGAGAAACAAGACTTGTTGTCCATAATAGCCACCACAGGCAGAGAATCTGAGGATTCAGAGAGCAATTTACAAAGATAATCGCATTGGGAGGGTGGGGCAGCTGATGCTATTATCCCCATTTAACAGATGAGCAGACTGAGACAGAGAGGGAGTGACTGGCCCAAGGTCACATAGCTAAGAAGCCTCTGAGATGGGATTTCACAGCAGGTTCTGTGTCCAGGCTCAGTCCTGTAACAGACCCTAGAACATGCCATGACACCTCCTTACCCTAACTGGTGCTGGGAACTTGAATTTTGTCTCAACCTCAAACAGCTCAGAGGTTATGCAGAGATAATAGAGATGTGAACTATGGCAAATATCATTCCCCTCCATAAAAACATCGTAGAAGAATACACAGAAACAAATGAATGAGACCAGGTTTGATGGATTTTTTAATGACCATCCTGCGTCTATTCGTACAACTGTTTGCCTAACATTGGCCAGAGGCTGGAGGATGTGCCTTCCCTTGTCCAGTGCTGGAACATCAGGTCCTTTGTCACAAGGCAGAAACTGGGGCCACGAATAAGAGGAGTGATAGGGCTGGGGGACACTAACTTTGGGGGAAGATAATCCCATGTGACTCTGAGGAAAGGCTTCTTGCCTGACTTATGGAGTGACTCTGAAAAGCAGACCCTGAGGGGAGTCACTGGAACAATCCCAGTAATAACTTCTCAAGGGGATTCCTGGCATGGGACAACACTCATCCAAAAGCGTGTTTATTTCAGTTTTGAATCAGTCTCATTATTTTTTGGCAAACTTCCCCCAACAGAGTCGCCGACTTTGAATGTTAGGAAAAGTCATAGAAATATCTGGCCCCAAATGCTTTGGAGCAGGGGCAGGGGACAGGGCAGGGGCAGCTAAGAGACAGATTCTGACTGATACTCTCTCCAATTATCCAAGGGCATCAGGTGCCCAGAAGACTTCCATTGAGGGCTGTAGCAGGGTTGGCCCCTCTTGCCCACCCCCAGCATCCTGGTGGCCTCCCCCATGGGACAGCTAGTACAGGACTGAACTAGACAAGCTTGGACCCCTGGCTACCTCTTCCAGCCTTGTATTTCTTCTTTCCTGGTCTCAGGGGAACACATATATCTCCTGACACAGATGGGTCCAGGCGTGGAGGTGACCTTGTGAATTTGAGAGATCCTGAGGTGCTAGACCCCAACAGCAACAGGGGCAGGGGTCTCCAGCAACCTCAAGACTCTTAGTGGAAGACATCCACCAGCAAGAGTAATGGCCCCAGCCTGGCCCCTTTTACCAGCAAACCCATGCCCAGAGTTGTCTGTACAGTTCAGAGCCAAGGTGAAATGCCATGCGCTGCTGAGATTTCAATATCAGCCTGCCAGCAAGTTGTAACAGTCATTCTAAGTTGTAACTGAATTCTGCAGTTTTCATTCAGTTCAGTTCCTGTTCTTGTGTGTGCCTTGTGATAGGTCTTCCTTTTGTGCACAGGAATAAGTTCCATGTCCTGTACCTGATCTATACTGTACATTGAAGACCTTCTTTATTCCCTTCCTTTTGGAGAAACCTTAGCTGGGCACCATAACCTTAGCTATAAGTAATCTGTCCCAGGGCTCCAGGATCAGGGTTTCATGAGCTGAAGAGGGTGAAAAGGGGCACCTAATCATGCTCTCATTCCTTGGAGGCCAGGCTCCCCCCAGGACTGAACTCAGTCTGGCTGTATGCAGAACAGAGAACTCCCAGTCCCTGAGACTCCCAGGAGTGACCTTTTCGTGTTGGACCTTCCTCAGACAAATGAGGAAATAAAGAAGTCAGTGGTGAGGCTGAAACTGCTGTCTGAGGGTGCTGTCCACTACTCCACACTGTGTGCCACTGGAGAGCTTGTGTGCAGCTCCAGGGGGAAAGCTTTGTCTTCATTTTAAGTGAAAACTAGTGGAAGTGGAAGCCACACTGGCTGTCTAAGCAACTGGAATTATTTCACGGCCACTCCAAGCACTGGTTGGGTATCTCCCAATTCTGAGGTCTGGGCATGTGATGGCAGAAATTTAGAAGGTTTCTCACTTCCTGATGTGTTAGGCAGAAAAAGTGCCCTCAAGAGCGAGAGAGCATGCACACACACACACACACACACACACACACACCATACACACACATACACACCAGACACACTATCCTCCCTCCACCCCACCCAGCGCTGTAGCCTGCTTGGTCTGGATGTGCAGAATGCAAAGAAGTGACAAAGAGAACAAAGACAAAAGGGGTGGGGGGGGGGGGTCCTCCAGCCAGGAAGCCAAGAGTGAAATGGGCGAGTGCAATCTGAGGAAGAAAGGATGGGCAGAGGAGGGGTACAGGGGTCCTGGTGGAAAGGGCCTCCCTCAGAGGGGGCCCAAACCAGTCAGGCAGAGGAAGGGGGGCTGCAAATTCTTCAGGATCCAAAAGAGGGGGGTATTGAGGGAGCTCTAGCAGCCTGAAAAAACACTTGTGCTAACCTGGGGTAAACCAACAGGAAAAGAAAACAGAACATTCTCAGTGCTGTGGGAAGAAAGTTCTGAGGCCGGCTGAGGGGAGAGAGAGAGCACCCTTGGGAGGAGAGGGAGGTACAGCTCAGCACTGAAAGCAAACTGCCAATCAAACTGCCAAAAGGAGTGTTTGTGCTTCTCTCCCCTCCTCTCCTCTCCCCACCTCTCTCTTCCTCTCTTTCTCCTCTCCTCCCCTCCCCACCTCTTGTCTCATCTCTTTCTTCTCCTCTCCCCTCCCCTCCTCTCTTCTCCTGTCTCCTCTACTCTCCTCTCTCTCTTCTGTCCTCTTCTCTTCTCCATCCTCCTTGCCTGCTACCCCCAGCAGTTCTGCCTTTTCTTTCTCTCCCCCATCTCTCCCATCCTCCTTTCCTCCACCACCACCCTTCCCTGGCTCTGGATGCTTCTCTCCCTCCCACCTGCTAATGTTAATGCTGCAAAGTTCCAAATGAGCTGAGAAAATGAAAATCACCTTCCTAAGGCAGGTGAGTGGGTCTGGCATCTCTCTTGCAGTTTCTTGCCGGGCTCTGCTCTAATTACGGCCCAGAGCCTTAAGACAGATGGCAAGTTTGCCCACATTGTACTCAGTCAGCAGGACAACCCAAGATCCTCTCCCTCTCTCGCTCCAGGACATCCTGTTCAAGACACTACCTCACACTAATCCAGGGCCTGGCAGTCCTTGAAAAGTCCCCTCTCTACTTACTGGTCAACCCTAAGTAATGAACCTGGTCTGGCCCCAGCTCCTCCATTAGCCCTGGCCCAAGTCTCAGACTCCTTCCTCTTTTCTTTTCCCTTATTTTTTAATAGGCCTATAGGCTGCCTACAGGTCAGCAAATACTGCCTAGCCAGAAACCCCAGGCTAGTAGAAGGCTGTCAGCTCTGGAGGGCAGGATTGTCTGATGTCTGGCACTGTGTGCCCAGATACTGTATACTCTCACTAAATCTCGAATTGAATTAGATGGCCCTGGACTACCCTATTCACTTCAGACCCTGAGGAGGCAGGCTAACCTCCCTGACCACCTGGCCAGCTGGACAGCATCCTCACCCCTACCCCACTACCTCCAAAACAGTCAGAGGCCTCATCAGTATGGAAGACCTTCTCCTGACCAGGGTCTGAAGCAGAACCCAGAAATAAGGAGGGTTTGCTTTCACTAATCACTGGCAGCCCCTTGGCGATCAATCATCTCTAAAAGTCCTTCCCATGTACTGGGGTATAATTTATTCAGACTGCTCTTAGCATGGTTCCTGGTACACAGTAGGTGCTTAATAGTTGCTTGTTGACTAACTTGGCAAAATTACTTCATGGCACAGAGCTAGCTGAGTGTCCAGGAGTTACCATCCTTCACTCCCTATGCAGGCTTTCAGCCCATCTTCCATCTTGTTTTGGTCACTGGAGATCCAAGGATCACTCTCCTGGGAATCAGAATGAGAATTTTCAGTCTATTGTACCATCATCTGTTGTCATGTCCCATCTACTTAAGTGGAAATAGAATAATTCCACCCTTTGCCCCTGATTTAACTAAAAAGTTAACAAGCCATTCAACCTTCTTTCACTTTCTAAAACTACCTTTCTCCTCTGAATTCCCTGTCTACAGTCAGAAGCTGGGATGAAAATACACCCATGCCTCCTAGCGTCTTTAGAACTATCTCCAGAGACTCTCCTCACCCTCTGGACACCTGCACTGAGAAAACAATGAATATTCAGCCCTTTCTCATTGGGTCACCCTTCAGATCCTGGAGGAGAGCTGCCTGATCTACCAAGATGAGATAGCCACGTCCCATCATTCCTTCCTCTTCCTGAGATGGTCAGGCTCCTCCTCCTAGGCGAGCTCCTAACTTAGAATCTCTGCCCCTTCACCCCCTCCCCTTCATGGCCACTCTCAGCTCCCTGATGCTGTCAAGCCAGGCTGTGCCCCGCATTCTTCTCGCCTGGATCTGAACACCCTTCGCAGAGCATCCCCTAGACAGGACCCTGCCGTGTCTAATCTTTAAACCGCCAGCACCAGCACGGGACTAGATATCCTAATTAGTCATTGATTTGCTAACTAATGGAACCTGAGTAGAGGGGTGGGAAGGTGCAGTTAAGGCTTTTTCTCACCCCACTGCAGGGTAATAACGAGTCTTAGATTTGGAGAGGGCCCTTTGCCTTGCTCTGTACACCCAGCCCTAAACTCAGCACCAGACACACAGTAGGTGCTTGCTGGTTGACTTTTCAGGCTGAAAGCAGTCAGCCCCCTCCACTAGCAAATTAATGTCATCATTACGCCAATGTCATCTCTACCTGAAGGCAAAATCTTGTCTCTAAAGGTTTAAATTCCATCTCATTTCCATTGATTGCAAAACAACATTGCCTTTTTGACATTTTCTTTAAGAACTTTTTGGGGACAGAATATCTCCTGAGACTTGTGGTTTTCTTTTTCAAAATACAGAGGAATGGGCAGGAAGAGAAAAAGGAGTTATCTGGGAGCTGCCATCGCTCCCCCATCTTCCAGGCAGGATTCTGAGGACTTGAGTCCCTCTAGGAGCACCTCCCCCTCACTGAGGGCAAGGTTGGAGCCTCCTTTTCCCTACTGTTTTTCAGAGGAAGCACAAGAAAGGCCACAGCAGACACCTCAAATGGTGTCAAGTTCCCTCTTTGGGCACAAACATCACTGCTGGACGTGAACTCTAAATCCCTGCCTAGAGGAAGTACCAAGGGCTGATCCCTGGGAGAGAAAAGAAGGTCACTGGTGGAGCCGCATAGAATGAGATGGTTTTGCTTTTCAGACCTGCCTTTAGCCGGACTTCCCCATCCCCCTCCTCCAGAAAAGTCAGTGCTGAGGTTGGATCCTAGGCTAGCTCAGAAAACCAGACTGGGAAAGAGAGAGTAGAGAAGGGAGGAGAGCTTCCACCCTGGAAGAGCCCAAATAAAGGTCTGGGGGCGGGGCTCTAGGGAGGCAGCTGAGAGACCATGCCAACTCTGGGATGTGGGCACTATGCTCCTGCTGCTTTCCAGCAAGACCATGATCTGACCAAAGGGTGAGGTTCCCCACAAAGAAATCCGGTTGTTTGTCTTATAACTCGATCATGGATGAATTAATTCAGGTCAAGATGTGTTGGCTGTTCAGAAGCTCAGGCTACCGATATTAGTCACAGAGAATGAGGGGTTGATGTCAGAAAAAAATCCAGACATTACTCATGCCCTCTGAGGGTTGATGTGGGAACATCGAAGCAGCCATGGGGCCATCCTAGCTCCCCACGACAGAGGGCTCTGCAGGCTGGGCTCCCAAGTCAAACAGCCACATGGTAAGTCAAGGGAGTGGGCACAAGAAGGGGTCCATTTGTAAGAAGTTTAAATCCCAGGGCTTGAGTTGCTTGACGCAATGGGCCAATGGAGGGTATGGGCACCTATGGCTGGGTTTGCTTGTTTATTTTAAAGCCAGATGACTTGTTCATGTTTTCCTATGAATAAACAAGAAGGAAACTTCCCTGGAGGTGGGGGTTCCACCAAGAGGAAGCCTTCTCTACCAGCTGCCCCCCCTCACCAAGGTCCCTCTAAAATCACAGGCAACTGGGTCTAAAGCACCAGCTATCACCTGGAAAAGGCAGCAAGGACTTGGGGCCTCAGCTCTTCCTCAGAGCCCAGAGACCCTGAGGCTCTTGAGACCATCCCTGGGTGAGGTCTGTTATCTGTGTGAATCCTCAGAGCCTTCACCCCAACAACTGAGCTCATGGAAACACCTGCCTGCCCAAGCTCGCTGGTCAGTTCATGGTCAGCTGGAATCTGGCACAGGGCAAAGGGGCTGCAGGGCAGCGGAATGAGGAGCGGACCCTGGGAAGGCCCTGGAGCTGGACGGGATGAAGGCAGACAATCGTGCCAGCTAACAATGAGTGTAAAGTGCTTTACAAATATTATTCCACTGGAGCCTCCCAACAACTCTGTGAGGTATTTGCTGTTAGTATCTCCATTAGACACTTGAGGAAACTGAGGCAGAAAGAAATCAGATGACTTGTCCAAGGTCACACAGCTGGTCACTTGTCTGAGGTCAGATTTGAACTCCAGTCGTCCCAACTCCAGGCCCAGAGCATTATACTCTGCAGCTCCCCAGCCTCAGAATTAGGGTTAGATGAAGTAGAAGAGTCACTTTCCAGGTCTTCAAGCCATGGGAAGGGGCAGAGGGACCCAATGAAGAGGGAGTGAGCCCTTCAGCAGCAGCTGGATGCCTCTTCTCCAGAGATTTCTTGTTACATGGCCCTGGTAGGGATTGGCTTGGCTGATCTCCATGGTCCTTCCAAGTTTCTGGGAAACTGGGGACTGTCTGGGGACTTTGGGAGCCTCAACCCTGACTCTAGCATCCAGTCATCAAGGTCAATCCTGGGTGCAAACCAGAAGACCACTGGTGGTGAGGCTGCTGGTTCACTGGCATAGGCAGCCTCATGGGGTCTTCAAACACTGATCTCCACAGTCTTGGGGGCAACTCCTTGTCCTCTGGGCCCTGTTCAGGGGAAGACAAGTAGTGACGGCATGCCAGCTTTGACCACTTACAGAAGGGGTTGGTGCCAATGGGTGGGGCATCCATCCAGAACCAAGCTTTAGGGGTGTGCTCCCATGGAGGGAGTAACACCAAGCCTTTAGAGGTGCACCTAAGTAGAGGCTCTCCCAGTCCTGGGCGAATCTCAAACTATGCTGTCAGGTGAGTAGAGGCAGCCACCTGGACAAGCTTGTGGACTCTGCCCCCTTGAGTGCCCTTCCTCCACATTACTTTAATCATTTTCTCTCTGGGTGGTGTCTGGACCTCTCTTTACCCCTGAAAACTCCCATTTCAATATGCACTGATAGCCAGTCATGCAGGCTGGCCAATGGTCATTGGAAAACTGTACACAGATGCCTGTGTGGAGGTGGAGGTCAACTGAATGGGCCTCCCAGACAGATGCAGGTGAAAAGGGCTGCTGCCTTGACTCTCTCAAGCTCTTCTTGTGAAATTTCATTTCCCAAGTATTTTAAGAAGGGGGCTGCCAGGTTGTCTGTATAGATGGAAATGGGATGATCCTGCATCTCTCATCCCATCTGGGGCTTCTTTGTCAGGACATATTTGTCCTCCCCTGGGGATGCTGGAGGGTGGGCATAAAATGAGTCCCACATCCTCCCAAAGCATGTCTGGGAGTCCACAAATAATGACAATGACAGCCAGGACCATGTCCTCTCCCCTCCCCCGCGGCCTCACAACACGTCACACATGGCTTGCTTTCCTGACCTGCTCGAGACACTCTCCGCCATCATGGGGGGATCTGTCTCCTTTTAACTCAGGATGATGACTGAAAAGGTTGGAGGCTCAAAGGACACAATATCTAGGAAAGGCAAGATACCAGGGTCCAAAAGGCACCAAAAAGAATGGGGGACGAGTGAGAACCTTCCCACCCCGGTAGGAGTAAGTTGGCTGCTCTCGCACTAAAGGGAGAGAAGTCAGTAAAGCGCTTTTTTGAAAACACCACAGATATCTGTGTCCTATTAAATTTAGTGGCATGAGAAGGTTCTTGTGCAGAATGCAGATGGCCTCTCTGCTTTGACAGGAGGATGGGCTCCTCTGCAGGCCTCCTTCAAGCCCATCCTGCCAGTCCTGCTGCCCAGCCCTGGGTACCAGAGGTGCCTAATGCCCACCCAAGACTGCAGCAATGCATCCAGGGGTGTTTTCAGAAACGAAGCAGCAGCCATGACATTGGGAAGCCTGAGGGGGCACGAGGAAGTGGTCTGTTCTCCCCAGTGAGCATGAGTACACACACACACACACACACACACAGAGTAGCACACACATACTCAATATTTGTCTACCAAGACAAAAATATTTGTTGAATTAAGTTGGAATGATTTCTGGGGTAGAATTCATGGCCTGCTACCCCTTTGTACCTCGGCCTAACTGGTCCCAGGATCTCCAAGACAGGATGCCCTTCTTCTACCCAATCAACAATTCTCTTCCAGTAGCAACCAGGCCTTTTCCACCAAAGAAGCAACTGTCTTCACTGGAGATGGTCTTCTTAAGAGGACTGCAGGTGGGTACTTGAGCAATTCTCTTAACCAATAAGGAGCATAAGTGCCCCCAGGGTCATGAGATCTTCCAGAGCTCTCTCCTCAAGTCCTCTGAGGGCAATTGCCATGTTCCACGTTGATGCCTAGGGAGTATGGCTCACTATGGGCCCCCAGCATGGCCTTCCTGCGTCAGGGTGGAGCAGAGTTTGGACTCCAGGAGGATAAGAGTGAATATGAGTGAACACGGTGCTTGGTCTCAGCCCTCTTATTGGTCTCCCCATGAAGAGCACTTCGAACAAAGCTGCCCAGCAGGGTCCAGGTGACATCCTTCTCACCTTCATTCCTTTCTAAAGACTTTTCCCTCCCCCTCCTCCTCCTTCTTACCTTCTCCACTTCGACATCCCCTCCTCTTCCCCTCTTCCTCCTTTCAGAGAGGAGATGTTCAGATATCCTGGAGTCTCACTGAACCTTAAATCAAGCCATCCTTTAAAGACACAAGTGTAAGGCCCTTCCACATTATGACAACCCTCCTCGGGATACTCTCCAGCTCCTCCATCCTTCTCAGACCTGAGCCCAACAGTCCAGAAGGGGCATGGCCAGGGTGGAGGACAGTAGGCCCATCACCTCCTGGGTCCTAGACATTCTTCAGAGATCCATGCCTTAAATCCCACGAAGCCTGCCATTCACTAAAAGGGCCAAACCCTTTGTGAGACTCCTGGCCTGGAACACATCTAGAATCTTCTCCTTGATTTTTTTTAACCCAGTGATAAGACTTTACACTCATCCATTGAATTCCATCTCATTCAGTACATCCAAGTGTTGTCAACTATCGAGTCTTGGTGGACCCTGATTCTCCTAACCAGTCGGTCAGCCCCCCACCCCCAACTTGATATCCTGTGCAAATTCGCTTTGGTCTATGCCTTTATACATGCACAAAGATGAGCATGGATCCATGGGGCACTCCACTGGAGACCCCCCAAATGGATTTTTCACCATTTTTAGCTAATCTTTTATTACTGTCTCCCATTAGATGGGAAGTTCCTTGAAGGCAGCCTCTCTTTGTATCTCTAGTGCCTGGCACACAGGAGGAACTTAAAAAATATTTAATGATTATTTCATTCGATTTATAGCTATGTTTTGCCTGTCTCTTCTTCTGGCTAAGTTCCCCCCACCCTGTTCTCTCTCTAATTCTTTTCAGCACTAGGAAAGGGGAACCTAGAGTGTCAGGACCAAGAACCGTGGATTCTCGAAGTTAGCCTTGGGGAAGTGCCAGAACCCTGTCTCCTGGCCTCGGAATCTTCCTCCCTGCTCCCTTTGGGCCAGCGTCAAGAAGGCTCTACGTGACTGGGCAGTTCTGGCTCCGAGCAGTGCCCCACGTCCTGGAGTGCTTTCTTCTGTCTTCTCATTTTGGTATCATTACGCAGTTCTCTGACCTCAGCTAAAACTTAAACAAGAGAATGGGATAGTAGTTGGAGGGCAGTTTAACCAATGGCCCCACCCTGCCCTTTGTGTATGAATTGCTCTGGTCCCGTGGGTCCAAGGCACTGGTTTGGTGGGGAAGGGGCAGAGGGCTTTCTGAGGGTCCGGCCACGACCCACCATCCCGTGCTCCTGGAACCTCTGCCCCGCCTGGGGCAGAGTCTAGTGATTGTCACCTAATCGCAGGAAAGAGTCACACTGCAGGGAGAGAGGAAGCCACAGACTTCCAGGGGGCTTCCTCTCCTCCTTCCACTGTCCTCAGTGTAGAACTTCTGGGCCACGACGAAGGCGCAGCCACCTCCAGTGAGGTCTAAGCTGCAGGTTTCCATAAAGGCTCACCCTGTGGGGACCGTGGTTGCTACTGGAGGCAGAAGACTTTGACCTCGAATCTCTGACTTCTGTTGGAAGGAAACTGTCAGTCGAGGACGGTTCGGGAGGAAGAGCAGCCCTCAGCTTTCCCTCCGATCGCTTCCATTGTTCGTTTTGTGCTTCACCCTGCTGGGGTCGGTGACAAGGGCTCCTGAGCCCACGGACTCCTGCTCCCGCCGCTGGGAAGAGTCTTCTCCTCCCGGCGTCCGAGTCCGCTGGGCTGTCAAGAAAGGTAGAGCCTCCAGAAGAGTAAAACCAGCCTCAGAAAAGTGAGCGGACAATCACAGGTTGAGAGGAGATGCTCTAGGCTAAGCTCTCCCACCCTGCTGAGGCTCTCGAGGCGGACTGGCTACTTTCTGCTCCCAGGCCAGCTCCCTAACAGAGCACTATCTGCTGAACCAAGGCAGGTCCAGCTTGGGGAAGCAAGGGATCTTATTCAAGATCTGCCAGCTAGTTGGCAGAGATGCCCAGCGTGCCATCTGTTCTTATGCCTGAGGATTCTGGGATTTCTCTTCAACTCACAGACGGCAATGAAGTCATTAGAGCATGGTGACAGGACATCTCTAGAGAGAAAAGTAATGTCCCCAGAGCTCCGCCTTCCAGTACTGGTGACCTCAGAGGCAGAAAAAATCAGGAGGCGAATGAGCTGATTAATGGGAGCTGGGCCCTGACACTCCCTTCTCTCCTTCATGCAGGTTCACCTTCCTTCCTGCCTCCATGTTATCTGCCCCCAGCCCATATCCTGCTCCCCAGATCATGCCAGGTAACACTGCCACGGCCCAAAAATAGAAGCCAACTCAGGTAGAGCTTCATCAGTCTTTGCTGCAGGGGGCAAGCCGCATGCCTGCCCGAGCAGAGTGCCTGCCACCACCTCCCTATCCCAAGCCCATCTGCCTACTTCTCTGGCCAAGTCAGCACTTTCTCAGTTCCCGCCTGCTCAGGGCAGTGAGTAACCCTCCTCCCCTGAACTCGCTGAGTTCCTTGCTGCCTTTCCAAAGGTCATTTTGATACGTGGTTTTTCTATCATTAGTTTTGTTTCAGCCCAAATGAAAAATTGTAATAGAGAAGTCGACTGCCTTCACGTTGTCTTATATAAAGTCAGGCATATGTGTTCAGCCCCAGAATGGGAGACAAAGTGAAATCACTTCAGGGAAAAGAAGTTTCTTAAAGAATTAAAGGGTTTATATAGCAGCAACCCAGGGAGAAGGAATCAGTGCATGGAACAAGGTTAAAGGTAGACCCTGCTGAGGTGTTCACCAGCCCTCCAACTTACTGTGCTCAGGCTCATGCCTCCCCCAGGGTCCAAAGAGCTCTCATGGGACTTGGACATTTTGAGAATCCGAAGTCAGGGGAGGATCAGTGTCACCATTCAATAGCTTAGAATAAATCACAGTCAACACAGGGATTCAATAGGAGCAAGGATGGGAGGAAAGGGAGAGCCTGGTGCAGTCCAGGGAAGGAGCCTGAGAGCCACATGAAGCTGGAGATTAGCACTTCTTAGTGCTGTCTGCTTCTTAGACTTCACTTCTTAGACTGCACCAAACAGCTCATCAGTCTCCTCCACACTGATCTCTCTCTGGCCCACCAGAATTTGCCAAACACTTTGCATAAGGATCCTTATTGGAGAGACCCAGGAATCCTGTGAACAAGGACTGCTATGATGCCCATGTTACAGATGAAGAAATTGAGGCTGCAGAAGGTAAAGGGTCTTGACCAGACTCTCAATGCCAGAAGGTGAAGTAGGATTCAAAGATCTACAGAGTTTCCTTCAGAATTCCATTGTCACAGTACTTTGGATTTCTATCCATCTTGGCACCATTACTAAAATAACAGGACACCTGAAGCCCTTGTTTTCCTCACCTCCTGGAAACAAAGAGGAGAAGAGGGGATGAGAGGGGAGAGAGAAGGAGAGAGTTCAGACCCCTTCTTCTTGCTACCTTACAGATCGTTGGCAGTGCCCTGGATCCTTCAAAGGGTGGACAAGCTGCTGAACAAGAATTAAATTGGATGAGAACTTTGACAAAGGGACCCATATAGTTATTGTCAATAAAGACCAGAAGGTTCCATGACCTTGAGATCCTCCTCAGATGAGAAAAGTGCCAGGTTACAAGTACTCCCTCTAGTGTGTCCCACCTTCTCCAAGGACCCCTAGAGCCACTCCAGACTCCCAACCACCATCCATGGATCTGTACCCCAAGGGAGACTTCAGAGTCACCCACCCTCCCAACCTCCCTGACTCACTTGACTCACAGAACTAGTCAAAGTCAAGGTCTAGATTCACACCTACACATTTTAGCCATGTACCTCATAGTTTCTTGGCTTGGGATCCCCTCGCACCTGTCCTGAACCTGGAACTCTAATATTTGGTGGTTGGTTCCAAAACTTCCCGCATGGCTCAGAAGCTGTTGTCTGCTCTGGCCACCATCCAGGCATACCTCCTCAAGTCTCTGCCATTCTTTTTTTCATCCTCAGGAGAGTGTTAGGAATCTTACCAGTGAGCCTGTGGACTAATTAATATATTTCCCGCCCTTTTATGGGGCTGATACACCTTCCTGGAACATACAAAGTGACCCCTCATGTGGCTATGAATATCTCGACTTGCTTTTCTCAGTGAAAGCAGCCCACATCTCTCATGTGACTGAATTTATTCCTACCAAATAAATCCCTACAGGGTCAGCAATTCCCACTGAGCCCTTTGGGGCTGGAGAGTCAATGTTCACACCTCTTTATCTTCCTGACATCTGTCATCTCCTCCCCATGACTCAGTTTACCTCATGACAATTTTGGGTCTGTGGTTTGGAAAAGGATCAAGAAAGCATCCAGCAGGGAGAAGAGCAACACAGTCAGCACAGTGATCAACCATGGCTTCTACAGAGGTCCATACACTCGATTCGATACTATCAGCCTCTGGGTTGTTAGCATGAAATAGGGCACTTTCATATGGAGGTCAGAAGTCAAAGATTAAGGCTTCCACTTGTCAGTCACAGAATAAAGGTCAGAATTGTGAATAAAGAATGGAGGGGACTAAAGTAGGGCAACATTACTTGCAACTCAGGATTAAAACCTGATCATAATAATGTTAAGCTTCTAAAAAGAAAATAAGACAAAATAAAAATGAGTAAGCAAAGGAAAAAGAGCATTGATAGCTACTATGGTGAGAAAACTGGCTTCTTATTCAGAGAAAGATATTGAGGTTAAAAAAAGCCACTCCTACCCTAAAGAGTAATGTCAAATGCTCAAAAGCCCAAAGAGAAATCTTGTAAGAATTTTAAAAAGAATTCAAAAATCAAGTAAGACAGAGCGATTAAAAATTGTTGTTGTGTTTGTCCTGCATTTTTAAAGAAGACCATGACATCAGAGAAATGACGATATGATTTGTGCTTGACTTTGTTTTGAGTGAGGGAGGGCTCTGCAAGGTCACCAGCCTCACTTTCTCCTCCTGAGCCATCTGGAACATTCCATTCCCATATGACTCAGAAACTGTTGTCCAGACATTCATCAAGGTGACTGGAGATGGCCCAGGATGCAATGGGAGACCTTGGCCTTTTAGGCTAAGGTCTTTTCAGGTACTCACTTAAAGTGAGGTAATGCCCATTCAGTGAATAGGCCTGTTTAAAAAGTAGTCAGGGGGATGGCCGCTTTAACAGAAAAGAAAAAAAATAAATAAATGAATAAATCACGCTGGGAGGGGTAGGAGCCTCAGAGTTATTGTTTCGAAGAGAAACTGTTACTATTGATATTCATTCTGAGCCAGTAGGGTCCAAAAACAGTCATTGAGTGGAAGTTGGGCAGGAATCCATTTTCATTCAATCCATGGGCTTCAGAGTGCACTGGGTCTAAGATTTTAGGGAAAGAAAGAAAGGAAGGAAGGAAGGAAGGAAGGAAGGGAGGGAGGAAGGGAGGGAAGGAGGAAGGAAGGAAGGAAGGAGAGAGAGAAAGAAAGAAAGAAGGGAGAGAGGGAAGGAAAGAAGGAAGGAGGAAGAAAGAAAGACATATAGCCAGTAAACCCCATGTTAACCAGGCAGCCTCTTCCCATCCAAATTTACCTACCTTTGGAGAGGAGAAGGAAGGGGAGAGAAAAACAGAAGGGAGAGAATGAGCTGAGTTACCCAGCTAGGTGCATCCCCATTCAGGCAGCTTGATCTATTCACTGGTTGTGTTTGTCCTTCATTTTCAAAGAAGACCATGACATCAGAGAAATGATGACATGACTTGCGCTTGACTTTGTTTTGAGTGAGGGAGGGCTGTGCAGGTCACCAGTCTCACTTCTCCTCCAGAGCCATTTGGATCCAGTGACCAGATATTCATCAGGATGACTGGAGATGGCTCAGGATGCATTGGGAAACATTGGCCTTTTAGGTTAAAACCTTTTCAAGTACTCACTTAAAGTGAATAGCAAAAGGAAAAATGGGGAAAAAAAATAAAAACAATTTAAGAAAATTATGAGAAAATGTTAACCAATTAAAAGAGATACAAATTCCTAAGAGAGAAAGATATCTTTAAGGATTCCACTTAAAAGGGGGGGGAGGCGGAGTCAAGATGGCAGAGTAGAAAGACATACATATAATTAGCTCTTCCCAAACAGCCCATGAAATACCTGTAAAGAAAGACTCTCAACAAATTCTAGAGCAGTGCGAGTGGAGAACAACAGAGGGGAGGGAGACCTGAGAGGCCAATGGGAAATGTTTGCCACACTGGACGCAGAGTAGCGCCCAGTCCAGCTTTGGCCACGTGGTGCTGCTCTGGGAGGAGGATGCAAGCAGGTCTCAGGGGTGGAATCCCCAGTTGCAGTAGTAGTTGTTCACAGAGCCCTCAACCCACAGGCACCAAAGGTCAGTGACAGGGATTTTTCAGCTGACTGAGAAGGGAGAAGGGCCTTCCCATAGCTCCAGCCTCAGGCAGCAGCCACAGAGGCCATATCGGGCAGGTGGCAGCAGTTCCCACAGCAGCCCCTACAGCAGCTTGAATTCAATGTTGAATCGTAAAACCCCTGGGGGCACTGAGCAGCTGATTCTTACCTCAGTCCTGTGTAGAGGCCCTGCAGCAGCTGATCTTTATCTTACATTGAATGGTGGCCTCGCCCTCGTTTATCTCAATCTCAGCCCCCAGTGCTGGCTTGGCGGAATTGGAGGCCAGGTGGGTATGAAAAGGAAACTCTACTAAGATTCTGGGCACAAAAATCTCTTCTTGCTCCTGGACCAGTACATGCTTGATTGTGTCACCTTGGAGGAACTGGGTTATTACAGATCCCTAGAGTAAACCCTATTCTTGACAAAGGACCCAAAAGTCAAGTAACTGTTTGGGAAAATGCCCAAAAAAAGGGAAAAAAAATAAGACTATAGAAGGTTACTTTCTTAGTGAACAGATATCTTCTCCCATCCTTTCAGATGAGGAAGAACAATGCTTACCATCAGGGAAAGACACAAAAATTAAGCTTTCTGTATCCCAAACATCCAAAATAAATATTCAATCATCTCAAGCCATGGAAGAGCTCAAAAAGGATTTTGAAAATCAAGTAACAGAAGTGGGGGGAAAATTGGGAAGAGAAATGAGAGAGATGCAAAAAACTCATGAAAAGCATGTCAACAACTTGATAAAAAAGACCCAGAGAAGTGCTGAAGAAAATAACACCTTTAAAAATAGGCTAACTTAATTAGCAAAAGAGGTTCAAAAAGCCAATGAGGAGAAGAATGCTTTAAAAAGCAGAATTCGTCAAATTAAAAAGGAGGTTCAAAAGCTCACTGAAGAAAATAGTTCTTTAAAAATTAGAATGGAACAGATGGAGGCTAATGATTTTATGAGAAATCAAGAAATCACAAAACAAAACCAAAAGAATGAAAAAATGAAAGAAAATATGAAATATCTCATTGGAAAAAAAAACTGACCTGGAGAATAGATCCAGGAGAGACAACTTAAAAATTATGGGACTACTTGTAAGCCATGATCAAAAAAAGAGCCTAGATATCATCTTTCATAAAATTCTCAAGGAAAACTGCCCTGATATTCCAGAACCAGAGGGCAAAATAAATATTGAAAGAATCCACAGATCACCTCCTGAAAGAGATCCAAAAAGAGAAACTCTTAGGAACATTATAGTTAAATTTCAGAGTTCCCAGATCAAGGAGAAAATATTGTAAACTGCCAGAAAGAAATAATTTGAGTACTGTGAAAATACACTCAGGATGACACAAGATCTGGCAGCTTCAACATTAAGGGATCAAAGGGCATGGAATATGATATTTCAGAAGTCAAAGGAACTAGGACTAAAACCAAGAATCACCTACCCAGCAAAACTGAGTATAATACTTCAGGGGGAAAAATTTTGTTTCAATGAAATAGAAGACTTTGAAGCATTCATGATGAGAAGACCAGAGCTGAAAAGAAAATTTGACTTTCAAACACAAGAATCAAGAGAAGCATGTAAAGGTAAACAGGAAAGAGAAATCATAAGGCACTTACTAAAGTTGAACTGTTTACATTCCAACATGGAAAGATAATATTTGTAACTCTTGAAACTTTTTCAGTATCTGGGTAGTTGGTGGGATTACAGAGAGAGAGGGAGAGAGAGAGAGAGAGAGAGAGAGAGAGAGAGAGAGAGAGCGAGCACAGGGTGAGTTGAATAGGAAGGGATCATATCTAAAAAATGAAATTAAGGGATG
>CM053772.1:877438-915635 GCA_028658325.1 Potorous gilbertii
GGGAGAAGTTGGAACTCAAAGTTTTAGGAACAACTGTTGAGTATTGTTCTTGCTACTAGGAAATAAGAAATACAGGTAATGGGGAATAGAGAGTTATCTGGCCCTACAGGACAAAAGAGAAGATGGGGACAAGGGAAGGGAGGGATGATAGAGGAGAGGGCAGATTGGTGATAGGGGAAATTAGAATGCTCAGTGTACTGGGATGGGGGGAGGGGACAAATGGGGAGAAAATTTGGAACCCAAAATTTTGTGAAAATGAATGTAAAAAGTTAAATTAATTAATTAATTAAAGAAAAAAAGAACATCTGATGGTCAATGGACCAAGCAGGGCAGCTAGGTGGCACAGTGGAGAGAGTACCAGGCCTGAGGCCAGGAGGACTCATCTTCCTGAATTCAAATCTAGCCTCGCACATTTACTAGCTGTAGGCAGCTTTACTACCCTAGGCAAGTCACTTCACTCTATTTACCTCAGTTTCCTCATCCATCAAATGAGTTGGAGAAGGAAATTGCAAGGCACTCCAGCATCTTTTCCAAGAGAACTCCAAACAGAGTCACAAAGAGTTGGGCATAACTGAAACAAATGAACAGCTTCAATGGACTAAACCAGCATTGGAGAAGCCTGGATGGGACCTAGTGGGAAAACTGAGGCACATGCACACATACACCCCACTAAGCATAGGCACTCATCATCATTACTAAATGTCCAGCTCCTTCAGTGAAGTTCACAGCTCCACACCTACCTCTTCAGTGCTAACTGTGCAATCTAGCCCTTCAGAGAGCAGAGAAGGAAAGGCCTGCCCTGCCATCGTAATCCTGGAGCTGGGGAGAAGGACAAGACCTCCCTCATGCTCTGGGGAGGGGCATCTTCCCTCTCCTCCCCCTTCTCCTCCTTCTCCTCCCCCTGGAAAAGCAGCAGCAGCAGCAGAGATGCTATTTTCACCACCTGCTAATTACTCTGGGGTGGTTGGTTGGTTGACTGGTTGGTTGGTTGGTTGGTTGACGGGCAGATTTGCTTCCCGCAGCTTCCCTCCCATACTGGTTGTCATGTTGTCAAGAGTTCCTTCATTAACAAGCTGTCAAGGCTCTGCCAAGAGCCACCATTTGGTTTGTTCCAGGCCAGGCAGAGATGGAGTCATTCTTGAAGCCAGTGAGAGGCAGATGTCGGCCAGTCTGTTCTCCAAAGTAGACTCAGCAGTAAGGGGGATGGGGAGGGCTGGGGCTTTTTCTCATTGTAGTTGGGGAGAGGGGGGTTTGAAATAAGTGAGAAGCCCCAGAAAGCAGGGAGACAGATGGGGAGTGGAGGGAAAGAAAGAGGTATACTTTCCAGGCCCAGCTGCCAGAGCCCAGTGCTGGCCACATCCTAAGGAGCCACAGAAAGGCTTCTGGCCTGGACCCTGGCCCAGGATGGCTACAGGACAGCTGAAGAGGCCAAATCAAGGGCCGGGCTCATGAGTCAAGGGGCCATTAGCCCATGGCCTTTGGATGAGAGTGAGGAAAGCTTACCCATCTCTGGGGCCTGCCCTCCAAGGGCTGAATGCTGCCCAGCTCAACAGCAGCAGGAATCAGGGCAGACTGAGCCCTGTGAGCCCTGACTCTCCCCTGTCAATGGAGACATCAGTGCTTGGGAAGAACTTCCTATGCCGGGCTACAAACAAATCCCCTTTTCCCCACTCTCACCTTTGTCCCCACAGCTTGGATGGCACTGGAGAGCACCTAACAGTAGTCCTGGAGTTAGGAAGATCCCAGGTCAAATACAACCTTAGACACTTAGTGGCTGGTGATTCTGGGCAGGTCACCTAACCTCTCTGTGTTTCAGTTTCCTCAACTTCAAAATGAGGATAAAACAACACTTCTTCCATGAGATAAAATTTATAAAAAGTACTTAGCCCTCAGTACATAGTGGCTGGAACAGAGTAGGTGTTTAATAAATGCCTGGTTCCTGCCTTCCTTCTTGCCCTCTTTCTCTCTCTTCTTCCTTCTTTCCTTCAGCATCTGCACATTCCTCAGAGTTAGATCAAAACCCAGATGTCCAGTGACTGTCTCTGAGATCTTGGGAGGGACCTTTAATGTCTCAGCCCCATTCTTCCTCTGTTAAAACAGAGAGCCAGAGCAGGTGATATCTAAGGTCCTTCCACCTCTAAATCCTAGGCTACTAGAAAGCTTAGAGCCCTGTCCCAGACATGGGCAGCCTAACTGGGATGCCTAACAGCTAAGCTACAATAAGAGGAGAGTCCTGCACCTGCAGGCAGACAACATTCCTAACCTCCTTCCTTTTCCCCAAACATGGTACTCAATCTGCCAACTCCACGTGTTTTCACTTCCTATCTGTCCCTCAGTCTTGGGACAGTCTCCCTTCTCACCACCAAGTTCTGCCTGGACTAAAAATCCCACCTTCCTCACAAAGCTTATGTGGGTCCCCCTAAGTCCCATGGCCTTCTCGATGAGATTAACTCCAATTTAATCCCAGGAGATCTTTTCTGTGCCAATGTTTGCACGTTTTCCCAATGACACTGAGGCCAAGGATTAGTTTTGCCTTTCTCTATATCCTTAGCACTTAACAGAGTGCTTAACATACCAAAGGTGCTTCATAAATGCCATGTGACTTACCTGGGACATTCCAGGTAAAACAAAGTGGGAATTTCATGTGTTCCCAATATGACTTTCCCTCTGTAAATTCTATGTATCTAAATACATTCAGAATCCTTGAATTTCAGACCTGGAAATGACTTCAACTGTCTCTTGTCCAACCCATTCATGAAATAAATATTCACAGAAACGTCCCTGACCAATGGTCACCCAGGCTCTCCCAGATGACCTCCAATGAGAGGGAGACCTCCCACTCTCCAGGCGGCCCATTGCACATTCTTAAGAAGTGCACATTCTTAGGAAGCTTTTCTTGACATCCAGCCCAAGTTGGTATCTTTGTAGCTTGTACTCATTGCTCCTAGCTCAGTCCTCAGGGCCAGAGAAGGTCGAGTCTAATTCCCTTTTCATCTAGCAGCCCTTCAAATACTAGGAGACAGCTCTTGGGTCCCTTCCGAGTCATCTCTAGGCTAAATGAGGTGAACAGGCGTTCAGGAGGATGAGCACCTCTGAGGTGAGAGCTGCTCATCCCCTTTGGGAGATGTGTGAGGTGCTCAGGAAGAACTGGGACATGAGTGCTCAGGGAAGAACACTCTGGGGTGAGGGTTGCCACACCCTTTTCAGGGCTGTTCATCCATCCACCTGCCACACAGCTCTCACCTGTAGCTCCAAAAAGCTGTAGCACGTACAGTGGCCACATTCTGGTAAAAAAAAAAAAAATCTTGGTAGATGAATCAAAGCAGGCTGAGCATAACCAACAGATGTCAAACCTTTCAGGGAGTTAAGGGTGAGTCTGCCCCAAGCATGTGAAGGTATCATGGTCATCCACTGCATCCTGGGCCATCAGCAGTTATTTGGGCTTTGATGACTCTGGAAGAGAGCGCTCAGCCTCACTTAAGTCCCATTCACATCCAAGACAAGACCACCCCATGAGGTCATTGATCCTCTTTGAAAATAAAGGACAAACAAAAATAGGCTAAATATGGCTCACTAGGCACGAGCTTTCATGTCCCTTAAACCCTCAAATCTTCTCCACAAGCCGCTCTCTGACTGTACCTTCCCCATGTTCTGACCATGTCATGCCCTGTTTACGATGCGTCTGTTTCCCTATCGCCTTTCTGAGGAGCGATAACTCTTCAGTTTGACTCAGAAAGCCTTTCACGATCCTGTGTTCCAGGTAAACTGGCTGACTTGATGTTCCTCTCTGTGGCAGTCCATTTTCTACCTCAAGCCTGAAGTGGCTTCCTCCTTACCTCAACCTCATGAAAGCTTTAGAGATCCCTTCACTGCTCGACTGCTGAGGAGGACCTTCCCTATCGTCCCAGTGACTAATGCCTCCCCAACGTAGTGAATGAATGTTGTATAAATGCTACCCATCCCCGGCACAATGGAAGCTCTGCCATGGCAGGAACTGGATTGCTTTGCTTTTGGATCCCTATCACTCAGCTCAGAATCTGGCATGTGATAAGTACTTCATAAATGGTTCTTGGATGGCATGATGCAAGTGCATGGGAGTGGAAGACGTTCCATAGCATTGTTCCCTTAAGTAAAGGAGTTGTGTGGAATCAATCTGGAAATGCAGGTTGGAACCAGACTATGGCAGGTCATAAATGCCAGGTGGAAGAGACTATCGTATTCTGGATGGAATTGCTTTTAAAAGGAGAAGGAGGAAGGAGGTTCCCTGGACATAGACCTGGGGCAGGCATCCTGCTCCAAGCCCTCAGTGGCCTTCCATCAGTTTCTGAGGCAAGAGGTTGGCTCCGTCAGTTGGCAGGAAGTCCTCTGTACCTTTCTCAGCCACTCCCACAGGGAGTGAGGGGACTCAGCTACAGCCAGTCTAGTAACTATGTCTGTAATGCCCAGAGGAAGGTGGTGAGGGCACTGGGCAATACCAGGTAACGTCATTGCAAAGGATTGTCATCTGCTGTGTGCCAATGGAGAGATCTCAATGAAGGAAGGCTTGGCAGGGGCAGAGGCAGCCTGCCTTGGCACTTTTTCCCACTGGGTCTGTCACTACTGAGCTGGAGTGAGCTTGACCCTAATTGGGGTGAGAGTTCCCTGTGTCTGCTGCTTAATCCACTGGGCTCAGATAATCCTACCAGTCTTAGAATTCTGGCTTGTGTGTTCTACATTGCTCTTTGTAAAGCCAAAGGAAAAGGGAAAAGTGGATTAGAGTGAAATGCCATCCACAAAGCTTCCTGTGCTCTTATTTGAAACATTCTTTATCTCTTCCCAGGGGCAGCCAAGTGGCACATTTGTTGGAGTGCCAGACCTGGAGTAAGGAAAACTCATCTTCCTGAGTTTGAATCTGGCCTCAGATACTTCCTAGCTGTGTGACCCTGGACAAGTCACTTACTCTGTCTCAGTTTCCTCATCTGTAAAATGAGCTGGAGAAGGAAATGGCCAACCACTTTAGTATCTCTGCCATGCCTCCTTCTAGTATGTGTGTGTATGTGTGTGTGTGTGTGTGTGTGTGTGTGTGTGTGTATCTGTGGAAGGAGTTGTTGAGTATAGTCAAGAAAGAGGCCCAAAATCATCAGAAGACAGATGACTGTGGGAAGCAATGGTGAGGAACAACTTCCTGGAAAACCTGGGGCCTGGGGCATGGAGTTGACCCTCAAAAGGGTGGACAGGAGGCAGAGAGTGGTGTGGAGACCCTGGAAGGGAATAGGCAGCAGGTCACGGAGCTAGTACAGTGACAGCAAAGAGATCAGTCCAGGGAGGGTTTAACACTGTGTGTCTAGGAGACATATTTCCATCAGGAGAAAAAGAATTCAAAGATAATAGAATGGCTGAGTTCAAGGGTGTTGTACGGGGTCTTGCACCTGCAGCAGATGCCAAGAGAATTCTTGGATTGATTCAAATATCACAAAGAAAAAATATGCAATGTGCCTAGGGCCAATGGGGAGAGGTCTATGCTATTCCACCTTTCCCCTCCTCCCTCTCATCTTCCTTTTTCTTCTTACTTTCTTCCCTTCTTTCTGCATTTCTTCATTGATCATCCCCCTACCCCTTGTCCTCCTTTTTCTTTCTTTTTCTTGTCTTTTCCTACATTTCCTCATTGCTCTTTCCCCTCATCCCCTTCATCTTCATTTTCCTTCTCCTTTTTCTTACCTTCTTCATCTCTCCATCCATTCAGCCAACCTTACCTTCCTTTCTCCTTTTTTTTGAAGCCAGGGACAAATTTTATCTTAAGCAGCATATAAACAAGCTGATTCAACTGACAGAAAAGTGAAAACGGGAATCATGAGCCCATAAGATTCCTGTCTTATGAGAAGCATCAAGGGCCCCACCTGGGGCAATCACAGGTTCCCTTTCTGTTTATTCACTGAGCCCTTTCCTCCAGGGATATCAAAGCCCTCCACTGAGCATGCAAGAGTAGACCATTCATTTACCTCTTACTGACTATGTGAGCCTTGGGGCAAGTTACTGAGTCCCAGAGTTGGAAGGAGGTGCAGATACCATCCTAGAAATCATCTGTCCAGGGACTCGACCACATGTTACCTGAGAACTTGTTATTTGGGATGTGCTAGAAGGCCTCTAGCCCAAGAGGGAGCCTGCCATCTCCTAAAGGGGCATGTTCATGGTTAAGAACTCAAGCTCCTTCAGGATGGTGTTAACCTGTACACTGAGTCCAAACTCGCCTCTTTGCATCAATGGCAGCCTCACCTTCCTTGATGTGTGGAATTTCCCCAAGAAATAAAGGTTCCATGAGCTTCCTTGGCCACCATACATATCCCACTGGTGAATGCCCTCCAGTCCCCTAGATCACCTTTGGGCTGAGCCTCCACCATCTTCTACCTGGAAAATGAGTTTTCTGAATCACTAATATTGAGCCCAGTTAATTTCTCTTCTTGGTATTCTGTCCAAGGCTCTGCCTGACCCACCAAGATCATTTGTGAATGCAGAGGATCCAACCTGCTTTACAGTGGGGTCGGTTTGGGCCACTTGCAGATTTGATAAGCATGAGACCAATGACTTCATTCAAAGTCACCAACAAATAAGATTGAATTCCACAAAACCAAGAACAGAATTCTAAGGCTTCCTAGGAGAGACCTACCTCTGCACTGTCATCCAGCCACGCATTAATAATCTCTTTGTGAATGTCCATTCAGTAGATTTCTCCACAATCAAAGCATGAGTGAGGCTGCCATGTCTTTGGTGAAATTAGGATAATCTACGTGTGTGTAAGTGTATGTATTGTGTGGATGTGGGGGGCGGGGGTGTGAGTGTGTGTGGGTGTTGGATTGGTGGCATAGGCAAAGCTTCCCTGGAAGCACATTAGGTACTCAGCCTAGGGAATTTCCTGGGGCACTGAGAGTTTATGTAATTTGCTCATAGTCACACAGCTTGTATGTGCTAAAAGAGGACTTATATCTAGTTTTCTCTTACTCTGTGGCCAGCCCTCAAAATTTGTAGTGACCTCAGACAGGATAATTTGATGACTTCCTCAAGTAGCACCCAGTGGTTCAGAAGTAGAAACAGAAAATGCAGAGGATTGCTGGTGTGGGAAGAGGAACCCTGAGATTTTAATAGCATGAATGGCCTGGAACGAAAGGATAAAAATGGAAGTGAGTCAGGATAAGAAGACAGAGAAGGGGTGAACTGGTTAGTTAGAGCTCTGAGACTGAGAAAGGTGCCTCAGTTACTCAACAGTCAAATGAATATGTTACCTCATCCTCCAAAGATGCAGTTTGTACCTCAGTCATGCCAATCCATCAAGTACAAATCTTGTCCCAAAAGTTAAACCCATGAGGTCCATCTGACATGCTGAAAGTATCTGTCTGTCTGTCTCTCTTTCTCTCTCTCTCTCTCTCTCTCTCTCTCTCTCTCTCTCTCTCTCTCTCTCTCTCTCTCTCTCCCTCTCCATTTTAAGTGTGTCAGTGAAGTGTATAAATCTTCCAGGGCTCACTGGAAGTATTCCACTCTTACCTGGTGGCCAACCCATCTCTTTGGATGATAAACTGCTGGCATCCTTATGCTATTTCTTCAAAGTTTCTCAGTTCTTACTGGTTTTTTGTTGCAGTTCGATCATTTCAGTCACGTCCAACTCCTCATGACCCCATTTGGGTTTTCTTGGCAAAGATACTGGCGTATTTTGCCCTTTCCTTCTCCAGGTCATTTTACATCGACATCTGCATCAGTTGCAGCCAGCTTTTTCTCACTATTCTTGCCTTTTTTGCTTTCTGATTGTAACTCAGTTTTAATTCTTTGGATGCTGAAGTACTCTACAGCCGTATAGCAACAGCGGTATAATATCAATATTCCAAGGATGAATCTTGATTTCATGGAGAAGTTTAGAGTTATTTAAATAGTTCTGAAAACCCCCCTAGGCAATCTTGCTCATTTTCCTCTCCCTGTGAAATTCTGGACCCAATTTATCTATTTGAAATGTTTGCCAAAAGTACATATATTGGTGGATGAGTCCTATACATGGTCCGTCCATTATTCATCCACTTAATTTTTCCTGTATAAATGGTTAGTTCAAAAAATTTGTGAGTGATTTTGGATATTTTCTTGGAAGCTCAGCAGTGTTCCCAGTCTTGAATTACCCAGGACAACATCATTCACAGATATAAGTATCAGGGGGACCTCTCCATGTATAAATGAATAAATGAGTAAAATATTGAGGAAGTGCCTATGTACCAAGAACTCTGCTAATACATGAAATATAAATAGAAAAAGACAGACAGTTACTGATCTCAATTGAGGGAAACATTCATTTAAGGGATTCAGCTGAAGTGAAGATGGAAATAATAAAGGCGGTGTTGCAGGGTTAATGGCAAGGCCCAGGTATCTTTAAGGTATACCCTTAAATTAAATGACAGTACCAGGGTTCTGGAAGACATAGCAACGGAAGATATTGTAAGACCTAGAGAATTTACAGATAAAATGATAGGGGAGATGGTCTGATTGCAAGACCTGTGATCCTCCCTCTCACAGGAAGGCTTTTAATTGTTGATTCCCAAATTGTAAAAGTGGTAAGTACAATCATGTCAATCTTCCCACATGGGTGACCCATGCAGGGACATATTCCCTTGTAGGGAATACATCTTCAACTTGAATTCTTCAAGAGATCTCCTCCATGGCAGCAGAAAATGCTGTTAGCAAGCATCTGTCTCTCTCTATTATGCTACACCTGATTTTAATTATCTTTTTTAAATTTTTTACCATTTTTATCTGAAGTTTTGAGTTACAAATTCTATTCATCCCTCTCTCCCTACCCTCCCTGAGACATCTAAGCTATCAGATATAGGTTACACATGTACAATCATGTAAAACATTTGCATATTAGTCATTTTGTACAAAAGAACTTGAATAAAAGAAAAAGCGAAAGAAAATTTAAAAATAGCATGCTTTGTCTGTATTCAGACAATATCAGTTCTTTCTCTGGAGGCAGATAGTCTGCTTCATCATTAGTCCCTTGGGATTATCTTGGATCACCATGTTAATGAGAAGAGCTAAGTTTCATAGTTCTTCATCAAACAATATTGCTGTTGTCGTATACAACGTTCTCCTCGTTCTGTTCACTTCACTATGTATCAATTCATGTAAGTCTTTCTAGACTTTTCTAAAATCATCCAACTTGTCATTTCTTATAGCACAATAAGACTCCATTATAATCATATACCACAGCTTGCTTAGCCATTCACCAATGGATGGACATCCTCTTGATTTCCAATTCTTAGCCAACAGAAAGAGTTGCTAAAAATGTTTTTGTATGAATGGGTCCTTTTCCCTTTTCTGGATGTCTTTGGGGTGTAGACCTAGCAGTGGTATTGATGGATCAAGAGTATGCTGGATAAGGATCAGGGATCAGGATATTAATGATCTAAAGATTATCAAAAATGGTTATCTCTGTTGTTATGCCTTTCAGAAATCTTGCATAATTTGGATTTATACACGGAAGATACTTTGTTAGAGGAAATTCTTTAAGGCAGTAGTTTGTTTCCTTGAATCAGAAGGATTTTTTTTTTTGCTCTTTTTATAGTACACAAAAAAATACACAATAAAATCTTGGATTTTCCAACTTTTAACCAACTTTGTGATAGCAAAGATGGAAGTCTAGTGTGACTTACAAAGGAAAAATCTGCCAACTTTCCATCACAGATACCCTCAATATATATTATATAATATATATAATGTTGTATGTATATATATATATATATATATATATATATATATATATATATATATAATTTTGCTTAATTGCATCTCTAAACTTTCTTTCAACTGTTTTTTTTCTCCACTTCTCTCTGTAGTCTGAGGCTATATTACCCATAATCTTATGCCATCCTTCACTGTAACATTAAAAAACGTTTATATTCAACACACTCAATACATTTAGGTGTCATTAGAATGTGTTCCTTCAAAATAAAGAGCAATTTAAATAGCGAGATAGTCAGTGGGCACAGAAGCTGCAGGAGCAAAACATAAAATAAATCATTTCAGTTTCACAAAGCTGGCAAACTCTTGAACGAACAACATCATGCAACTAACAAAAGAATGGAAGCAATTGACTAAAAAAAGTTTTGGAATCAGGTTTTTCTGATAAGGGACAGGCATCAAAAATATGTAGGCAACTAAAAGAAATATATGACAAAAAGTCATTCCACACTAGGTAAATAGTAAAAGAATATGAACAAATAGATCTCAAAAGAATTGCAAATGATTACAACAAAATTAATGCTCTAAATTGATAATAAAAATATAGATTAAAATATTTCTGAGGTGTGATCTTAGAATTAGAGTCACATAGCTACTGTTTGCTTCTGAACCTATTCCTTGCTCAGGAGATAACAAGGATCCACGGCCAAACCCGTTCCTTTCCACCCTCCATGAGTTCAGATCCTCCCATCAGTACAACCCAGAAGTTGGGTAATGGATGACAAAGCCACCTGGTGGCACTTGTTCCTGCACGGTGTGGCAGTTCAGGGATCCCCTGGGATCTTTTTCTGCACAGATGCTTCTTGCCATGAGGCTCAGTTTCATTCCCCTTTCAGTTTCTGGGTGCTGTCTTAGCGTACTACATGCTTCTGGTCAGACCCTTTCCCTCGTGTCCTCAGGCCTCTCTGTCTCCCTAAGCTGTTGTGTGCTTGAAAAATTATCCATTGCCATTTTTTCTTAGATTTCTCAATCAAAGTTGTTCTGGTTTGTTTTCTAGATCTTTGTGAAGAAGTTTTGGTAATGAAGATAGGCTACACTGCTTCTTGCTACTCAGACATCTGAGAGATGCAGCAGCAGAGAGTAAAATCTCCATGCCCTTCAATCCAGAGATTACTGTAATTGATATATTTTTCAGGAAATTAAATAACAAGAAAAAAGGACCCTATATGATCAAAGTGTTTAGAGTAGCACTTTTGCAGTAGCAAAGAATTAGAGACAAAATAAATGCCAATCGATCGGAGAGTAACTAAACAAATCTAACAGAATATGACTGTGTTGTAAAAAATGAGGCATATGATGAATGCCAGTGTCGATGGAAAGATTTCTATAAATTGATTCAAAGCAAGGCAAACAAAACCAATAACACAACCTGCACAATGATTGCAACAATGTAAATAAAGAAACACCAGTGATAAAAATAACTAAACCTGCATGCTGCCAAATCACGGCCAAGCTTGGCTCCAAAGAAGAAATGGGAGAAGACGAGAGGTAGATGACCAGGGGTGTGGGACATGACATAAGCCATCTAAGTCTTTCAATATGTCGATTGATTTTACTGAAACTTTATATTCTTTATCTGACTTTATCTTTGTTTTCTTTATCTGTCTTTCTGAGGAGGGATGGGGAAGGGTTTAATTGCAGATGATAACAAAATAAAATATATTGATAAAAATTTTTAATGTTTATATTCTTAATCCAGTGTTGCCATCGACTATTACAGGCCTCCTCTTGTATAGAAATCAAGTATTTGTTGATGAAGAATCTTTTTAAGGCTCATTTGTTCTTCTCATTAAGCATGACTGTTTCTACATGAAATTTTTATAGTCAGTGTTGGCCTTTCTTCCATCTATATTCCATTCTTCATGATTGTTTAGACAGGTCAGATGTGAGTTGTTTTATCAAATGTCATATCCTATCTCATTTTGTTCTTTCTTCTAGATTTGTATTCATTTTTATCTTTGGCCTGATAAATGAATGATAGGACTGTCCACTGACACATGATTCATCAGTAAATAACAGCTCATTATCTATCTGTTAACCTGTTTATCTATGTCATCTTGTTTGTTACATTTTTGGTGATCAATATGTCCAATGCCTTCTGATTATTTCTTGAAAGAAATTCTATGAGGCATAAGCATGAAGTTTCTGTATAATCTACAGGATTAGGTTGGTCTCTTTCATTCCTTATTACTGAGGATATTTTCTAACTTATCATCATCCTCAGCTTAGAACTGAAGTCACTAAGGATCAAGGTATTTGTTGACTTCAGGTTAAAGGCTTTATCAGGATCTCCTCTTTCTCCTCATCCTCTGTGACAGATGTTGGCATGTAAGCTGCAAATATTCTCATGGTAGTTTCTTTCCCAAATAAGCATGTCCACTGCAATAAAAAACAATCAGAGAATCTGAAGAGTATCACTGCTTCTTGCCTTTGAATACACAATGAAAAGGACTCCATCACTTTTCCTGCCTCTAACAAGAAGTTAGAACTTAACTGCAACTTCCTTTTGTCTCCTGGTTTTGTTTATAACAAGATTGTTAAGAGTGATTCAGTGATTCGGCCCCTGAAGCAATGTATCAACTTGCTAGACAATGGACAAGAAATTCTCATTTCAAAGATGAGCAGCTAAGTTAGTATATACGTGATCTAAAGACTATGGACTGGTTCACAATGCATATCTTCCTTTCCCACCCCATTGCCACCATTATTTCAAAAGGGGAGGGGTTACCTAGAACTGATGGCATTTTCATATTTTGTCTCATGAGTTGTCATGATTACAGAATTCTTCGGCAAGTACTCAGCCTATGGGCAATGCGCTTTTTCATTCTTGACATGTGTGGTCCTCACAGTCTTTTTGTAATAACTTACAGCAAGATAAAACCTGTCAAAGTTTGGGCTCCGATGGAGGTGGCCTTCAGGACCCTGGGTCCTTTCCACATGACAGTAAAGGCATCAGAATAGATAGGAAATTATTTTCCTGTTTCAAGGGAAAAATAGAAAGTTAGGCTTAAAATATCAGCTTCTCAACTACCAGATATGGAAGATATGAGATGGTAGCAGTTTTATTTTAAAGATCTATGAGTATTACCAGAACAAAGAGTAAGCAGAGAAGAATGATATCAGATGAGACGGGTAACTTAGATTGTAGTCAAGTTCAGGGAGTTCCATTGTCCATTTTATTTATCATATGGAGGCCCAGATGAATTTTCTTTGTTTAAACAGAGGAGTGATGTGATCAGGGCAGTGTATTAGGAAAGTCACTTGGACATCGTTGGGGAGGACTGGAGGCAGGATTACATTGAGAGATGCTGACAATGACCCCAAAGGGACAAGGGCTTGAACTAGAGGGTAGCAATGGGAATGAAAAGGAGATCATGAGAAGAACATATACTATAGAGGTGAAATCAACAGGACTTAGGAATTGATGAGTTATTGGTTGGTGGGGATCAAAAAGTATGTAGAGTAATCTAACCCTGGAGCTCTGGGTCTAAGGGACTGGGTGGAGAGTGATGCCATCAAAGAAATCAGAAAAGCAGTGTGGGAGGGAATTATGGGGAAGATGAGTGAAGATTTGGGCAGTTTGACTGGGGAGAACTTCCCTTACCTTAAGTTTGCTTTTGAAACTTTGAGATGTCTTTTAGAAACTATCTCCACCCCAGTGTTTGGGGAAAAGGAGGAATTGATAAGCATATATCTTTTGAAGGCAGTTTGCTCTTGCCCACACAGATGCCACATGGATAGATGCCTCAGTTCCAGTTCCGTCACGATCACCTCTTTGGAAGAGCTGGGTTGTGACTAGGCAGTGAGTAATTCAACAGCTGCTGTTCCTGAAGGAACCTCTCTTCACTGCCCTTTCTTCTCCCCTAACAAAGTTAGGAGACTGTCATGGTGTCTCCTTGAACCAGTCAGAGCATTACGTTTAGAAGTCTGAGCATTTGTGGTCTAAGAGAGACTTCAAAAACGTTATTTTTCCTGCTTCCTCATTTGCTAAAAGTGTGGCAGGTTACTAACCTCTCTAAAATTAGAGAGACAGGATCATAGGATGGTAGCTCTAGGGCTAGAGGGTCTCCCAATCACCATGGAATCCCCAAAAACTGAGACATGAAGAGAATAAATGATGCTTAGAATTCCACAGCTAGTGATGGCTGAGGTGAGATTTGAACCCAAGTCTTACTGATTCCAAGTCCAGTACCTTATCCACTACACCATGGGGAAGAAAAAGGGAGGGGAGGGAAGGGCTCAGGGGAAGGACAGAGGCCCTAGATCATTTCCCAGTTCAATGAAATGGCTTCCCTCTTCCCTTCTGCTTTCATCTCTTTTCTTCTCAGAACTTTACACTATGCCTTTCCCAATCCCTCCACATGCTAGCCGCTCCCCCAGAAAAGTCACCTTAAATCTTTTTGTTTGTAATTTGTATCTATTTCTGTAAGCACACATCTATATTGTATCCCAATACAAGTGCTCCATCAGCCACCACCACACCATCCTTATGTGGAACCATCAATTACAACAAATGGAGAAGTTTTGAATGCTGTGCATAAGTTCACTTACTTTGGTATTGTACTTTCCAGGTATGTACACATTGACAATGAAGTTGATGCATGCATTGCCAGAGCTAGTTCAATGTTTGGGAGGCTCTGAAGTAAAGCATGGGAGAGAAGAGGAATCAGAGTGACTAACAAAGTGAAGGTCTATAGAGCCATTGTGCTGGCCTCATTATTGTATGCCTGTGAAACATGGACAGTCTACCAGTGCCATGCCAGGAAACTGAAGTTTTTCCATTTGAACCTTCTTAGGAAGATTCTGAGGACCACCTGACAGGATAAGTTACCAGACGCTGAAGTCCTTGCTCGAGCTGAACTGCCAAGTATTCAAACTATGCTTCAGAGAGCACAAGTCTGATGGGCTGGCCACGTTGTTCGAATGCCAAATGTATGCTTGCCAAAAAGACTATTCTATGGAGAACTTGCATGGGGCAGGAGATCACGTGGTGTCCCCAAGGATGCTCTCAAGGTCTCTCTCAAGAACTTTGGATTTGACTGTGCAACATGGGAGACAATGGCACAGGATGGCTCAACATGGCATGCCCACATCAGAAAGGGAGTTTTGCTCTATGAGCAAAGCAGAATTGAGACAGCATAAAGTAAATGCAAGATGTGCAGATTTGGGATATTCACCCCAAATATTCACACAGACTATCTGCGCCCAACATGTGGTAGAGCATTCTGAGTTTATATTGGTCTGATCAGCCATACAGTCAGACACACTGAAATTTCACTTCACCATGGTGATTTCATTTTGGTCCTCTTCGAAGATGAAGGACAATAACCATATTGTATCCCACCCCATCCAGTAAGTGATAAACTCAAGGGTAGGGATTACTTCACTCTGGTCTTCAAATGCCCTAGACCGAGCACAGTGGGAGGCACTTCAGATTTTCTTGTTCATTACTTGGTTGCCTATTTTTAGCCCACAGCATTTTGGAAAATAAACTTGAACCTCTCTGAAACTTTACATTTGCTGTAGCAACTCTATTTGTAAGTCTCTTCTTATCCTCCAGAACAGACAGTGACAGATTCAGGAGAAGCAAGTAAAGATCCCTAGGCCTTTGAGCCACATTAATTACTTGTTCAAGGTCATGGGAAAGTAAGCATTGGAAGCAGGAATCAATGCCAGGTCCTCTGATACCACAGCCCCTGAGTGTTCTTTGCATGCCCTCACAGAACACCCTTCAGACAGCCTGAAAAAAACCCCAAACTACTGAGCATCACGTTGGAAAGTTTTCCACAATCATTTGCCTCTCCCATCCTCCATCTCCCATTGTAAAGGGATAGTAGGTTCTTGACTTTCTTGCTCAAGGTAAATTCAACTGCCCTGATTCATTGTCATTCATTAACACCACTATTTTAGTCCTGAAAATGAGGAAAGGAAGAACCAAGTTGCCCATAGCTCTAGATGAATAGTGTTTGGGTGTTTTCCATGAGAGCCATAATGCTCTAGCTTAAAGCAAGCTGCATATGACCGGTTCTGGAACTAAACCAAGTGATACTGTGGATAACAAAGAAGTTGGATGAGAGCATGTGGTGTCCATCCCTTCCTAAGTGTGAATGGGTCTGAATCTCCTAATCGGAGAATGAGAAGGGCCTCCCAGGCCAGATCAACCACCTCTTACCTGAATAAGCATCTTCTCACCCATAGACCCATCAAGAGGTTACCTATCTTTTTCCAAGACCCTCAAGGAAAGGGGCCCCACCTCCCCTCCAAGTAGCCCATTGTGCTTGGCAATGACTTGAAGGGAGAAGCTTTTCCTTCCTTCACGTCTAAGTTAACCCATTTACAATTTCTAGCCATGTCCCTAGTTGTGCCCCAGAGACCAAATGGAACAAATCTAAGCACTCCAGGAACATTTGAGAAGAGCTATTAGTCAGTCAACTAGCATTTATTAAGCACCTACTGTTTGCACACACATGTGCAGCGCACACACACACTAATCTGAGCCTTCTCTTCTTCAAGATAAATATCCCCAGTTTTTTCAACTTGAAAGGACAAGGACTCCAGACCCTTCATTGTGCTGATTGCCTTTCTCCAAGTCTACTTCAGCTCAGCAATTCCATGTACATAGTTGAATGTAATACTCCAGGTGAAGTCTGAGCAGGGCAGAGAACACCTGGGTTGCTAACTCCCTCATCCTGGCTACTCTGCTTCACAATTTAGCATATTTGTATGAGCCTCCTTGGCTGCCATACAGTATGTACAATCCACTAAGATCCCCAGATCTTTTTTAGTTGAATAGCTATACAGCTACATTTGTCCAGATCTGATTCCTTGGGAAGTTGTTCCTCTTCCATGAAATGCCTCCTCCTCCCCCAGCCAGGAGGAGTTTCTCCTCTGCTCTGTCCCCCAAAGCATCTCATGCCTCTCTTTTCCATCTCCTCTTGGATAACAAATAGTTATTGGAATATATAGTGCAGTTCCTGCTAGACTCTGAGTTCTGGAAAGTCTAGAGCTATATCTTTGTCATCTTTGAATCCCCATGGCACTTACCCCGTTGTTTGCTACATAGTATGTGCTCTGTCAATTAATAGACACTTAATAAGTACGTACTATGCACAAAGACAAAAATTAAATTGTCTCTGCCCTCAAGGAGGGCACTCTGCCCTCTAACAGGAAAGACCTTGGGCACATATAGAGGTGATGACATAATACACAACAGCTACCATTACACTTGGGAGAAATTGAACCAGCAGCTGGGGAGATCACGAGTAACTCAGGTAGAAGGTGTAACCAAAATCAACTCTTTTTTATATGGTTTTAATTTATGGAATAAAACAAGCATTTCCATGCTTGCACACAAAACTGCAAATTTACTCTATGCAGCTTACTATTTCTTTTGAATATACAACAAAATTACCAAGTAAATTTCTTTTTTTCTTCACTCTCCCCACCCTGAAGATGGCTACCATTAGATTCAAATACGTATGTATGTAAAATCAATCCATGCATACTTCTATTTATCAGTCCTTTCTCTGCATGCAGATAGCACTTTTCTTCATATGTCCTTTATAGTCCCATATAGTTCTTAAAACAGTATTCTTGTGACTATATACAATGTTCTCTTGGTTCTCCTATGAATCAACTCTTAAAAACGTCAAGGATTCCAAGAGGTGGAGGGAGAACATTTCAGGCATTGGTCTCATCCAATACAAATGTACAGAGATGGGAAATAGAGTGTGATGTCTGAGGAGCAGCAAGAAGCCCGATTTGACTGAATTGTAGACTATACAGAGAGACTTTTCAGTGACCAACAAAGGGGTTTATATTTTATCATGGAGGCAACAGGGCAAATCACTTTGACAGTTGTGTGGAGTATGGATGGGAACAGAGGAGGTTTGGGGCAGCCAGATCAGTTGGGAGGCAGATTAGTATAAGTGGCTTATTAAATTATTTGGCAGAATGTGTTTGTCCTTCATTGCCAAAGAAGACCATGCCATCAGAGGAATAATGACATGACTTGCACTTGACTTTGTCTTGAGTGAGGAAGGGCTGTGCAGGTCACCAGCACCACTTCTCCAGAGCCATCTGAATCCAGTGATCAGATATTCATCAGGATAACTAGAGATGACCCAGGATGGGTCAATTGGGGGTAACTGACTTGCCCAATGTCACACATCTAGTCAAGTGTCTGAGGTGAGATTTGAACTCAGGTCCTCCTGACTCCTGCACTGGTGCTCTATCCGCTGCACCACCTAGCTGCCCCTATTTGGTAGAATAAGGTAAGAGACACAGAAGAGAATATTTCATGGGGTAGGGCTAAGGAAGTTTTCTAAATGATGGGGAAGATGTGGTTATATGAGAAGGAGCCAGCATACCTATGGGGATTGAAAATTACAGTAAATGGAGGTCTATAATTATACCAATCTGCTAGAAAACACAGAAGTAGGTGGAGTCAAGGGTGCAGGTAGAAAGGCTTGTCTTGACAAGAAGAAAGAAGACTTCTTCAATAGAGATTTGGAATGAAAGAGGAGGGAGGGAGAGAGTGATGTTGATGAGCTGAGATATGTCAGAGAAGAGAAGGAGTTTATTGAAAATGGTCTCAATTTTTCATTAAACTATGAAGTGAAGTCCCAACTGAGAGGTTGGAAGAGGGAAACCATGGGAAATTTGAGGAATAGAGAGAAGGTTTGGAAAACCCTGTCTGGGTAGGACAATAGAAAATCAATTAGAAAGGAGGAAATGGATTGCCTTGTTGTAGCAAAGGCCCAGGCAATCCTTGCAAGCATCAATTTGCCACAGACCCAGCAAGTGTGCTAGGTGGTGCAATGGTTAGGGCACTGGGATTGGAATCAGGAAGACTCATCTTCATGAGTTCAAATTCATCCTCAGACACTCTGTGTCTGAGAGTTCTGTGACCCTGAGCAAGTCACTTTGTCCTGTTTGACTTAGTTTCTCATCTATAAAATGACATGGAGAAGGACATAACAAACCACTCCAATATCTTTGCCAAGAAAACCCCAAATGGGGTCACAAAGAGTCAGACGTGACTGAAAAACAACAGTAAGTTTGATTGCAAGCCTTCCTCCAGTTCCATTCAGCAGCACATAACAAGGAACAGAAGAGATGATGGAGGGTGAGAGTAACTCACGGATGGGGTTTTGTGGGGTGTGAGCATTACCAGCACATCAGCACAAGGGATTCAATAGAAGAGGCCAGTGCTGAGCTGAACTGGCTTCCTAAAAGGAAAGAGATTAGAAAGGGAGGAAAGTGTAGCCAAAGAAGAGGTGATACCGAGAAAATACTAAGGAGTGGAGGGCTTCAACATTAGTGAAGACAAAGAGTAGATTTAAGAGATATAAGCAGTAAGGAGAAAGAAACATTGGGAGAATATTATCAGATAAAGGAATAGCAAAATTCTTGATTGTGGCTATGAAGCACTTTGGATGAATAGTAAGACCAGAAGTGGAACAACTCCTATGAATTGCTGAAGTGGATTGGAGGATTATATAATGAGAAGTGAGTGGATTGGTTAAGGTGTCTGAGAGTATATCAACACTGAGACTGAATTCCCCTAATATGAGAGCAGAAGTTAGAATGGAAAAGACTGATCAAAGAAATGGATGAGCATTTAACATTCGACTCAATTCAATTTAACAAGCTACACCTGTTGTCCTGGGGACACAGAGAAAAAAATGAAATCACTCCTACCTGTGTTCAAAATTACTTGGGGAATATCACATGAATACAAGTGACATAGTACAAAGTAAGGTCACAAGGGAATGGTATTGAATAACTGTGGTGGCAAAGAAATGTCTCATGTAGGAGACAGCACCTAAGAAGGGGAATTGGTCTATAATTTTCTTTCTCTGTTTTGGCTCTTCCTGGTTTAGGTATCAAAACCATATTTGTATCATGAAAAGAATTTGTTAAGACTCCTTCACCAGTTTTCCCAAATAGTCTATATAATATTGGAATTGATTGTTCTTGAAATGTTTGATAGAATTTGCTTGTAAATCCATCTGGTCCTAGAGATTTTTTTCTGAGGGTGTTCATTGATGACTCGTTCAGTTTCTTTTTCTGAGTTGGGGTTAAGTATTTTACTTCCTCTTCTGTTAATCTGGGAAATTTCTATTTTTGTAAATATTCATCCATTCACTAAAATTGTCAAATTATGAGCATACAGTTGGGCAAAGTAATTTCCAGTTATTGTTTTAACTTCCTCTTCAATGGAGGTGAATTCACCCTTTTCATTTTTGATACTGGTAATTTGGTTTTCTTCTTTCTTTCTTTTTTTTAAATCAAATTGACCAAAGGTTTATCAATTATTGATTTTTTTTCATAAAACCAGCTCTTAGTTCCATTTATTAGTTTGATAGTTTTCTTAATTTAATTTTATTAATCTCTCCTTTGGTTTTCAGTGTTTCTAATTTAGTACTTAATTGGGGATTTTCAATTTGTTCTTTTTCTAGCATTTTCAGTTGCATGCCCAACTCATTGATCTCTTCTTTCTCTATTTTATATGTGTAGGCATTCAGAGATATAAAATTCCCCTAGGAACTACTTTCGCTGCATCCCATAATTTTTGGTAGGTTGTCTCAGTCTTGTCATTCTCTTGAATGAAGTTACTGATTGTTTCTATGATTTGTTGTTTGACCCACTCATTCTTTAGGATTAGATTATTTAGTTTCCAATTAATTGCTGGTTTATCTTTCCATGACCTTTTATTACATATAATTTTTATTGCATCATGATCTGGAAAGGATGCATTGACTATCTCTGCCTTTTTGCACTGGACTGTGAGGTTTTTATGCCCTAGTATATGGTCAATTTTTGTGTATGTGCCATGTATCACTGAGAAAAAAGTATATTCCTTTCTATCCTCATTCAGTTTCCTCCAGAGATCTATCATATCTACCTTTTCCATAGACTGTTAGTCTTGATGAATTCTCCAGAACTCATCATCAGGGCATGGTTCTTGCCAAACCCAGCAGCTCATATTCCAAATATATAGTGCTGGCCATGAGGCTAAGCCAGTCAAACTATTTTCAAACTGCATGAGTTTGGTCAAAGTCAAGATTTCAGGCCTCAGCATTGCTTCAGATTCTCTTTTTTATCGCAAGTTCTCTTCTCTTTTCTCTCCCTTGGAGACCTCATGAGCTACAATGTCATCATTTCTATGTGAATGACTTCCAAATCTATAGAATGAACTGTCATATCTCTCCTGAATTCTTGTCTCTTGTTTTATTTTCTGGATAGTTTATCCTGGATATTTCATACACATCTCAAGCTCAACCTGTGCCACTCATTTTTCCTAGACTCATCTATTCCTATTTAACACCCCTACTTCTGTTGAGGTCCTCATCATACTTCCCACCATACTGGTTCTCAACCTTGAAGTCATGCTCAACTCCTCATTCTCCTTCAATCTCCCCATCCAATCAATGGAGCAGCCTTGCCATGTCTATTTCCACAACCCCTCTTGTGTCTGTCACTTTCACTCTGATCGCCACTGCCCTCATTTCAACAGTTATCAAACACCCCCACATCTGGACCATCATAATAGCCTCCTAATTCAGCTCCTGTCTTTAGTATTTGCTTTTCTAATGCATCTGATAAATAATTTTAAAGCAGATCAAACCATGTTCCCCACACACACACTAAGAAATGTTCAATGGCTCTTTACTGCCATTAGAACAAAATACAATTTAAAAAAATCTTCAGCCTGGCATGCTATCCACAATATGGCTTCCTTCCACATCTATGTTCTTATTTCACATGATTCCCTTTCGTACATTCTCTATTCCAGTCCAACTAGGCAGCTAGTGGCTTCTCCAATAAAACATTTTATTTCCCACTCCCATGCATTTGTATAAGTAATCTACCACTTTTGGAATTCCTTCCTCACTTCTACTTCTAATTCTTCTAACTTCGACTTCTAATTCCTAGCTTCTTCAAAAGAACAGGTACACTTTAGGTACCGATGCTGACTTGTGGATTCTGGACTTTTAGATACTAGATGAGATGAAAGTATGAAATAACCCTTAAGTTGGCCTTTTTAGCCATGAAGGAAAGCAAAGAGCTGGATCACAGATTGAAGGAGATACTTGGCCCAAAGGCCAAGCCCAAGCCAGGCCCAAAGTCAAGTCAGAATCTGAACCTGATTCTCCAGTTCCCTCCTTCCTGTTTTTTTTTTCTTTAAGTTCTCTCTGAAGAGCTGCTTTACTTTCACAAGGCAGTTTCAGAGGCAAAACGGCCATGAAAACTGCCTACAATAATAAGATAGAATTCAGGTCCCAAATATATGCATGAAGTCAGGTAACGAAATCCGCTCCCCTGGCAGCAATGGGGAAGGAGGCATTTAAATACAGTCAGCACAGAGAGAACACATAATTTAGAAATCAGCCCAATAACTGACAATTGACTTCTAAAATATTTATATCCTAATTTTTCAACTGTTTACTGTTTTGAAATATTTATTTCTCTCCTCAAAGTAGAAATATTCATGCAGGAGTTTAAACTAAAACTGAGAGATTTTGGACCCAACTGTGCTTAAATGACAGCATAGTGTTTTCAGATAGACTGAGAGGAGAACTGGGAGTGGCAGGAGCCCCGAGGAGAGTTGTGGCAGGTGGCAGGACCCCCTTGATGACCGACCTGGTCATTTGCTCTCATTTACATACTGTACAATATGATTTTTGCAAGTGACCTCATCTGACTTTCCCAAGATTCCTGAGAGGTATGGAGTGCATGGATTTTAACTACTTCCATTTTTCATGTGGTAAAAAAAAGTCAGAGAATTCAGGGTCTTGTCCAAGACTATGTGGAGACATAGTTCCGATCTCTGCTGTGTCATGTAGCACCTGCCCATTTATACCAGTAAAATTCACTGTCATTTACCTCAATTTTTGAATTATAGACATTGTGAAGTCTGACCTCATGAAATCCTCCCACCAGCCCTGGAAAATAGGCATGTCTCTCTCAGGAAGAGAGACTGAGGCTCAGAGTGGTAATGTGACCTGCTCAAGACCTCACAATAAGTAAATGTCAGAGTCCGGGCTTGAATCCAGCTCTCTCTCTCAACTCAAAACTCAGAGAGCTTTCCATGTTCTCAGGCTTCCTTTTCATAAATGAAGGGATTGGGAGAAAACAAATATTGACCAAGCAAACACAGCTCTGAAGGCAGTAAAACCCAATGGGTAGGGTACCTCATTCTCCCAGATGGAGAATGGAGGGTTGCCTCAGTCCTACCACTGATCAATCACTAAGTATTTCTGAAGCAGCCACTGTATGCCAGAGACTGTGTTAAGAGTCAAGAGGACAAGGACAAAAATGAAATATCCCTGCCTTTGAGTAGCTGACTTTCTAGTGGGGGAGAAGCTACACACATAAGGTGGGACATATACAATCACCACAGGACAGACCCAAGGGAACCTTAGTGAGGAAGGCCACAGAAGCTGGCAATAAAGAGACCTCCTTCAGAAGGAGCTGCTTGAACTGAATCTTGAAGAAAGTCAGGGATTCCAAGAGGTGGTGGTGAGGAAAGAGTCCTCCGGGCATGAAGACCATCCAGGACAATAGCACAGAGATCAGAGATAGTTCATTCTGAGCAAGGTACTTTTGTGGATGAGAAGGGAAGTATGAGAAAGTAGAATGGAAGAGCAGGAGGGGTCCGCATGGGACAGGCTGCAAGTCCAAATCAAGATGCTTAGATGTGATCTGGGAGGTACTGGGGCCCCTGAAGTTTATTTGGTAGGGGAGTGACATGGTAAAACCTGCACATTAGGGAATTCCATTTAACAACTGAATGGACACTGGGTTGGAGTGGGGAGAGACTTCAGACATAGAGACCAACAATCAGGCTCCTGTAGAGGTAACAGCCTGAGGCAATGAGGCCCTGAACTGGGGGGAGGGGGAGAGGGTGACCAAGTCAACAGAGAAGTATTGTGGAGGAAAAAATGACAAGGTTTGGTAATGGACAGTGAATGTGGACTCAGAGAGATGATACTATGGCTGCAAGCCCAGTGATTAGCAGGAGGAGGGTGGAGAGAGAAGGTTTGGGGGACCATAATTGGAAGGCAAAGTCCAGCTTTGGACACTGAATTAGAATTGTCTGTGAGACATCTAGCTTGAGAAGTCCAAGAGGCAGTCGTGAGACAAAAAGCCCTGGAAATGGTACAGTCCCCAAAACTCCAAACCTGCTCCCAACCAAGTCCCCACCATCATCAATGAGAGAGAAATGATGATGGTAAGAGGGCTCATCTTCCTTGCCAGCACCAGCAGCTGCCACCACTGAGCAGAGAAGTAGAGGCTGTAACCTGTAGAGGTTACAGCACCTCCCAGACACAGCCCTGCACGTAGCCCGGATCTCCCACTTCTAATGTGAGAAGGTAACTCCTGTGGAGAAGGGACCAATCATCCTACCAACTGTCAACCAAATGCCATATGCAGGGCAAGCAAATCAACCTAGCTGAAGCATCTAGGCCCTCTGAGACAAAGACAGGAGGCAGCATGTGCCAGGCAAGCCAAACCACCATCTGGACCACTGCCCCTTAGGCCCTGATGGAGACACCCAGGACCCTCGACTCAAGAGCCTGGGAGCAGCAAGGCTTCCAGTCTAGGACCCTCTGCCCTCATCCTTGTAGAGACACAGCCTGACCTGACCCTGGCCTTGCTCCTGCAAGGGTTGCAGTCATAGATGCTAAAGACCCAGCAAAGGAAATTCTTGCCGCCATAGTTATTAGCACTGTGGATCAACACCAGAAACCGATGGGATTTTATCAGTAGAAATGACATTAAAGAAGAGTCATGAGCATCTGCTTCTCTGTTGCACTGTGAGGACCATGGAATCTTTCCATCTGACTTCCAGATGAAGCCTTCCCTATGTTTTCTCACCAGTGAGAGCTCCAGGTGAGCCGGCACTGACTGTCTGGTTTTGCTAATTTTATCCCCAGCCCTTAGCACAGCCCTTTGTTTATAGTAAATGCTTGGTAAATGCCCTGTTCACTCATTTTTTTCATTCTGTTGGTGCAATAAGATTGACATTCAGGAGAGAAATTAGGGCTAGATCTGTGACTCCAGAATCATCTGCTTGGAGATGGTGATTTAACCCCAGGGAGCTGAGGTGGTCACCAAACTAAAACAAAACAGCCTTTGAGGACAACAGCTAGTGGGTGGGACAGAGACTGAGAAGAAGTGAGACAGAGAGGAGAACTTGAAGAGAGCGGGTTTAGGAAAACCCCAGAGAGGAGTCTCCAGGAGGAGAAGATGGTCAACAGAGCCAGAGGCTGCAGAGAGGTCAAGAAGGAGGAGGGTGGAGAAAAGGTTATTAGGTTTGATAATTAGGAGATCACTGAGGAATTTGGAGAAAGCAACCGGATTGAAGGATGATTCTCAAAGGTAGATTACAGAGTTTAAAAGAGTGAGGAGAGGAAGCAAAGTGTAGAAGGCTATTTCTAGTTTAGCTGAGAAGAGGAGGAGAGCTAGAAGATACTAGCTGGAAGATGTGGAAGGATCAAATGAAAGTGTTAAGGGTAAGAGAGACTCGGGCATCTTTGAAAACAGTAGGGGCATCATTGTGCTATGAGAAACAAGCAGGATGATTTCAGAAAATCCTACCTGAACTGATGCAAACTGAAGTGAGTAGAACCTGGAGAACACTGTACACAGTAATAATGTTGTTCCATGAATTACTGTGAATAGTTTAGCAATTCTCAGGTATAGAATGATCCAAGAAGACCCCAAAGAACTAATGATGAAACAAACCATTCTCAAGAGAAAGAGAGGACATTGTCCAAATATAGCCTGAAGCAGCCTATCTTTTACTTTCTTTCATTTTTTCTTTTATTCGAGTCTTCTTATACAAAATGACTAATATGAACATGTTTTACACAATTGCACATGCATAATCTATATCTGATTGCTTACCATCTCAGGGAAGGGGGGAGGGAGTGATAGAATTGGAGCTCAAAACTTTAAATAAAATGTTTTTAAAATAAATTTTAAAAAAGAAAAGAGTTGTAAATAAACCAGTAGCTATGTAGAGGCTGAAGTTTAGGAAGAAAGTGGGAACAACTGTGGGGGCCATCTGTTGGAGAAGGGTGGATCAAGGGTACATATAGAGAGTTTTGCCTTGGCAGGGAGAAGGGCCACCTTATCATCAGACTACAGAGAAGGAGAGTTAGGGAGGAGAATGTCTGAGCGATGTAAAATGAGACTAAGGGAATAAGAGGGAGAGCCTGAAAACTGGCCTCATTAGTGTTTGGGGGAAAGCATGAAATGAGATCCTGGGCTGCAAAGGTTGAGAGAGGGAATGTCGTGGGAATCTTGAGCAGTTGAGAGATTAGGAACAGCCCATATGGCAAGTAGCATGGTGAATCTAATAAGGAATATAGAATAACTGCCTTCTCACAGCAAGAATCTTGTTGGCATGAGATAACATAATCCTTTGCAATACATAAGGCCCAACAATCAGAGCTCCCTGTCAAGAGAAAGTTTCAGGCAGACCAGATTATCACTTGTTGTGAATAAAGACACGAGGTCATGGTGGGCTTAGACTGCATGCAGCTGTGGACCAGATGTGGCTTCAGAGGAGATGGGTTGGAATTCCAGATCTTCCATTTAACCACCTGTTTCACATGGGAAAACTCACAACCTCTCTGTGCTTCAATTTGCTAATTTGTCAAATGAGGGAATTGGGCTTCATTCCCCCCACCCCGTGACCTTTCCAGTGAATACCTCCAACTTAAATCCACCTTAATTCTCAAGGATTTTGTGTGAGCAACACTCTGGTGTCTAAGAGTGTCCCTTACTTCTGAACAACTAATAATGAAGGGGGGGACTTGACATGAGAACAAAGATGTTTCAATGTCATTTACAAGACAGCATATGGTGCTGATTATAATTTAATGAAGAGCATACTGAGTACATCCCCCAAGGCTCCCAGCACTTGGAGAATTCTGTGCAGTTACCGACTTTACTTGGAGAGGCAAACTCCCCAAGGCCATTGGATGCATCCTTTTACTCATGTCTAATTCAGTACACTCAAAAACGCTTAGGAAAAAAAGCATCCAAATTGCTTATAAAAAGTGAAAAAGCTATCCATCAGTCAAGTGTGGACTCAGAAAAACCATATATAGCTTCACACTTCTGCATGTATCTTTCTCCTCCCTACTGGAAAGGAGTCTGACCCTCTGTATTATCAGAGGGAAGACTCAACTATAAAAATTGGGTCCTCTGTCCCTTTGTTGACAAACTGTCACCATCACTATGTTAGCAGAAGGGGCCTCACAAGAGTGATGACCCAGTGGTATTTTCCTCTGTTTCCCAGGTTCTCTTGGGTGAAAAGAATTATCACTGAGCAGTCAACATGTTGGCAAGAAGTCACTCTATGCTAAGCTGGACTGGTCCTTAGAAAACAAACTTGGTCTGTTGTGGGGGTCATATTGAAGCCCCTTTGGCACAATGGGATCTTCCTCTGCTTTCCTTGATGAACCTTTGAGAACCCAGGGTTACCTTCCTTCCATGATGAGATATCAAAATAACTTTTGTGGATATTTTACACATTAAAAATCATTTGAAAAAGATCTGGGCATTCGGGTGGACAGCAAGCTCCATATGAGCCAGCTATGTGTTGTAACAGCCAGACAAGGCCAATGGTGGTTTTGGGCTGCACTAAGACCAGCCATAATGTCAAAAACCAAAGGAGGTGATCGGCCTCTTGAACTATGCCCTGGTCAGATCACACGTAGACAGTATGATGCTCATTTTTAGGCACCACGCTTTAGGGGGGACAATAGGCTGGAGAGTGTCCAGGTGGGGACAGCTAGGGTGAGGGTGTCCGTTGAAGGAAGTGGGGATTTTCGGCATGGAGAAGAGAAGACTTGGAAAGATGTGTAGCTGTCTTTACATAAGGAAAGGATTATTTCTATGTGGAAGAGGAATTCAGCTGGTTGTCAATCAAGGCAGAACCAAAAGCAATGGAGGAAAGGGGGCAAGAGACCAATTTAGATTTGATATTAGGGAAAAGCACCTAGCAACAAAGGCCATCCAGAGTGTGGTGGGTTCTCCCTGCCTGCATCTTCAGGCAGAGATTAGTGGGTGCACTTGTTGGGAATATCAGCAAGGAGCTTTCTTTTCAGGTTTGATTGGACCAGATGGTCACTGAAGTTCCTTCCAGTTCTGAAGTTCTGTGACTCTGCATTTGTGAACGACAAAAGAATATCAGATGTGTTACTCACCATGAAAAGGTCTTTCGTTGTCCATGCAGTGCTAATTAAGACCAAACTAACAATTAATCTCAAATACTGTAGTCAATGAACAAACAAAGGGGTGGGGAAGGCATGCAGAAATATGGGTTATTAATTAAAACACATGTGAATGCTATTTTCTGTCTGTTTAGAACTTCACACAATTAAGTTAATCACATTGTGATTAATTGATCTTAATTGATTTGAGCTGGGCTCCTGGGGTGTAATATAGGAGTCTGTCAATAGGCTTACAATTAATTCCAATCTTCTCAAAAACCCCAATGGGAATAAATGCAGACAACCATGGAACATGGCAGTCCCAAGCATGCTGCCTCAGTGACATATGGGAGAAGCACCCCTACTGGATGTGTGAGGTTAGATAACACAAGGATGTAGGGAATAGCCTGAGTATCGCTGGAAAAATAAACTGTGGCAGGAGCACCATGTGTACTGGGAAGCAAGGAATAAGTGGCACAGCCATTAGCGATTTGGGTAAATACCTTGAATGATGTGACAAATAGAGCAACTGTAAGTGGCAAAGAGGATCAAGGGGTATGCAGATTCCATTTCTTGGCCCTGCGTGTTGAGGGTCACAAAAGAAGAAGCAGCCAACACTGGTGACACCTCCCAGAGCCACAATCCAGTCATGGATCCTTCTGCAAAATCCCTGTGATACTGAAGTGGTCAGAGTCCTCTTCTCACACTAGAATACCGAGCAAGTCATATTCTCCTTATTGCTCATAGTCAGGGCATTTCTTTATAGACATCTGAGACCTTTCTTTTTATTGCTGACTCTTTTCTTGGATTACATCTTGAGAATAACTTTTGTGAGTCATCTACCAATGATGTAATTGCTACTTCCTGATGTCAAGCCTCCCAGATAAAGCTTTCTTTTTCTCCCAACTTTTTCACTCTCTTGATCAGCACACACTCTAAGAAAATAGAGATTTTACTGGCTCTCGTTAGGTGCACTCCAACCATGGCACAGAGCCAATCATTTTTATCTTCTAAATCAGGGTATGGAAATCCAAACTATTTTTTCAAATGCTATTTTCTTACTGATGGTTCACTTCCAAAATCTTCCTTTCCCTTCCTAACCCCCATTTTCAACCATCAGCAGTAATGAAAACCCCACCTGTGCCCCTAAAGTTTTCAGTTTCTTCCTCAGGATTTTGTTCAGGGCAGTTCTTGGAGGATGCCACAGGAATGTGCCTTTCAATCACATTGTAAACTTGCAGGGGCCCCATGGAGGTGAGCCAGGTGGCAACAACAATGTCAGAGTAGCATAAAGGAAGGGGAAGCCCTCAGGGCTGAGGCTCTCCCAGGACCTCTGCCCATCAGGCCCCCAGCCTTGGGAAACGATACCAAAGAAAGTATGCGGGAGGGGGAGGGGTCCAGGACCTGGGTTTGAATCTTGAATGCCTGTCAAATGAGGAGGAAGAGCTCGACAGCCTACCAAGGTCCCTCCCAGCTCCAGGTCTCGGAGCCTGTGCCTTTGTCTTTGTTTCATCTTCTCCTTCCCGGGAGCACCAGTCTTCTCCACTCCCAGTGGCGCTTACCATCGTCCCTTCCTCTGTCTGACTCCAACCTCCCTTCCTGTGTGATGGAGTCTTCTGAGCCCTCAGCTTGCAGTCACCTTGGAAGAGGCTTCCTCTGCCACTCATGTAAAATTGTGCAGAATGACCCAAAAGGCCAGCTGCTGCCCTGGGCTGGCATCAGACCTTCTTCCCATGAAGGTTCTATGATACAGAAAGTCAGAAGTGAAATGAGCCCTGTCTTGGCTAAACTGGACCATCTCCATTCTCATCCGCTTCTCTCCTGTCTAGAAACCTTTATCCATGCAGTGCCCCAGGCCTGGTATGAGCATGTCTCTAGGTTAATTATCCAGCAAGGAAATACATCTGAATTGTCCACCATGGCACAGCAGCCACAGCTTGACTGCTGGTCACCAAAGGTCCTGAAGCCTGCAAGCTCTTAGACTCCTCCAGCAAGCCACACTGCTCCAAATGGCAGCAGCGACCATGTTTTGCCTGGAAATCATGGGATGGTACATTTTTTTAAAATGTTGAACAACCTTGTGATTGTTTTGGTGTACAGAGAGCCCTCCCTGTGGCAAATTCCTTCTCCCAATTTGGATTGTTAGAGACTTGCCTAGAGACCAGGTCACACAGTCAGCACATCAGGAGTGGAGCTCAAACCTCGGTCTTCCTGACTTGAGGTGGTGCCAACTCTGCCATGCTACTCTTCAACATGAACTAATGCTCCAAAATACAAAAACTAGGAAATCTATGGCTCCAGCACAAATCCAGAATGTCCCCTCTCTGCCAAGTGACTCACTCTCTACATTCACAGGCCAAAAGCATACCATATACTGCATGCATATGGTTTATTAAACACTGTGAAAATGAAGGAAAAATGGTTCAGCACTGCTACATAAGGCCTTCCTCCTCTGCCATCTCCTGAAACTCCTCTGATTCCCCCAGAATTTGGGGGTGACAGGGAACAGTCCAAATTCACCTGATCCCTTGGGCCATCAGAAGGATTCAGCAAAGTGTTGAGCATACAATCTCTTTCTCAGGCTCAGGGATGATATCTGGAAATCTAAGGAAAGTGCTCCAGGAATGGTTTCTACCTGATGAGATTTTCAAATGCTGCCACCCTCTGATCTTCTGGATTTGCCTCTGTTATGCTAACATACCTCCCTCCTCAGTCTCTTATAGTCTTATGGATTTGGGGGGGGCATTGTTCATTTCCATAGCTCCTCCTTCTCTGATCCTTACCCCCAGATAAAGTCTCCAGGTGCAGCAAGTCATGACCACCATTGATCCAATAGTCCCAAATCTAAAGTCAGTCACTGCTGACCCTTTTCCAAAATAATCAGAGACCCCAAGTCCAGTGGCATCTACCTGTTCCTATAGTTCCTTACAGATTGAGTAGGAAGCCAGAATCCCAAGAGTCCAGCCCATCTACCCTGTCCCCCATATGGTCACCAGACAATCTCTGTCATGGGTAACTGAGAAGGAAAAAGAGAACTCTGCCCCAGATCTCCCAGATCCTCTCGCTTGCCTATTTATCACAATTCTATTTATCTTACAGGGAGATCTCAGTGACCCTCAGGAATTCCCTCCTCCCTCCAGTCAAATACTACACAGGAGATAGAAGCATGTAAGCAAAGGAAGGAACAGGCTCAGGACTGCAAAGATCTGAGAAGGAGGGATGTTAGGAAGACTTCTCAGAGGAAGGGGCATCTGCTCTGGGTCTGAAAAGAAAGGTGGAGAGGCAAGAGTCACAAATGGGGGTGGAGGAATGGATTCATACCAGGCCTGGGGCACTGCATGGATAAAGGTTTCTAGACAGGAGAGAAGTGGATGAGAATGGAGATGGTCCAGTTTAGCCAAGACACAGAAGGGAAGAAGAAAGAAAACAGTATTCTAGCTGGAACCTGAATGTAGAGATTTTAGAATGCCAGGAGGTTAAAAGCATCATATGGGGGCAGAGCCAAGATGGTGGAGTAGAAAACACCTACTGTAGCTCTCCCCCACAACCTATAAAATACCTGTAAAAAATGACCCTAAACAAATTCTATAGCAGAAGAAGCCACAAAATGACAGAGGGAAAGAGATTTCTAGCCCAAGATGGCCTAGAATGCAGACAGGAAAGGTTTATGGCCCTGCACTTGGAGCAGAGTGCAGCCCTCAGAGCATAGCAGTCTGGCCCCAGTGGCCCCAGGGTGACAGCAGTTGCTGCTGCACCACATCGATTTTAGGAGTCCTCCACCTAAAGCCCATGGGAGAATCAAGCAAACTGATCTGAATCTCAGCCCTGAGTGGCGGTCCTGGGGTGAGGGGGAGCATGCTGGCATGGTGGAGCTGGAGGTAGTTGTGGAGAGGCAACCTGACTCACAGATTCTGGGCAGAAAAGCTCTATATTGCACCAGACTCAGAGCAGAGCACAGCTCAGTCTAGGGCACATGCATCGGCAGGAACAAAACTGGAGCAGGCTCAGGGGTAGAATCCCCAGAAGCAGCTGTGGTTATAGATTTCTCAACCCACAAACACCAAAGACAGCTTCAAAGATGCTGGGCAGAAAAGCTTGTGGTAGCTCCTAGAACAAGGCACAGGTCAGAAAAGGAGTAAACCCCTTTCCCTTGATTGTGCCACCTTGGAGAAACTGAGAACTTACGGGTTCCCAGAATATACCCTCAGCCTGACAAAGGACTCAAAAGTCAAGTAACTGGCTGGGAAAATGCCGAAAAAAAAAGGAAAAACAAGACTATAGAAGACTACTTTCTTGGAGAACAGATATTTTCTTCCATCCTTTTGGATGGAAGAACAATGCTTCCCATCAGAAGACCTAAAAGTCAAGGCTTCTACATATAAAATCTCCAAAATTAATATGCAGTAGTCTCAAGCCATGGAAGAGCTCAAAAAAAAGTTTGAAAATTAAGTAGGAGAGGTGGAGGAAAAATTGGAAAGAGAAATGAGAGCAATGCAAGAAAATCATGAAAAGCAAGTCAATAGCTTGCTAAAGGAGACTCCAAAAAATACTGAACAAAATAACACCTTTAAAAATAGACTAACTCAATTGGCAAAGAGAGACAAAAAGTCAATGAGGAGAAGAATGCTTTAAAAAAGCATAATTAACCAAATGGAAAAGGAGGTTCAAAAGCTCACTGAAGAAAATAGTTCTTTAAAAATTAGAATGGAGCAGAAGGAAGCTAATGACTTTCTGAGAAACCAAGAAATTACAAAACAAAGCCTAAAGAATAAAAAAATGGAAGATCATATGAAATATCTCATTGGAAAAACAACTGACCTGGAAAGTAGATCCAGGAGAGGCAATTTAAAAATTATGGGACTACCTGGAAGCCATGATAAAAAAGAGCCTCGATATCATCTTTCATGAAATTATCAAGGAAAACTGCCTTGATTTTCTATTACCAGAGGGTAAAATAAATATTGAAAGAATCCATAGATCACTTCCTGAAAGACATTTGGAAAGAAAACCTCCTAGGAAAATTCAGGAGTTCCGAGGTCAAGGAGAAAATATTTCAAGCAGTCAGAAAGAAACAATTTGGTTATTGTTGAGAATTGTTTTTGCATGCAACTGGGAAAAAAGAAATACAGGTAATGATGTACAGAAACATATCCTGCCTTACAAGAAAAAAGAGAAGATGAGGATAAGGGAAATGAGGGGTGTGATAGAAGGGAGGGCAGATTGGGGAAAAGGACAATCAGAATGCACAGCGTTTTTAGGTGGAGGGAGGGGAGAGATGGGGAGAAAATTTGCAATTCAAAATTTTGTGGAAATGAATGTTGAAAACTAAAACTAAATAAATAATTTTTAAAAGTTTCATATATACACACGGAAGGAAGGAAGGAAGGAAGGGAGGGAGGGAGGAAGCAGGGTCTTATTTTTCCAACTATGTCTCTATGGAAACTAGCATATGCTTGTCTTGGTTTTGGAACTGTGACCACTGAGCCACAGCTAAACAAGCATCCTGAGTCCCACACCTGGTCAGGGACCAGGCACAGGTGTGTCAGACCCCCCAGGACTCTGAGCCCCCAGAGGAGAACATCAGAGCAGAGAAGCCTCCAAGACACAGAGGGCCAGACTTGGAGGGGACAGGGAGAGAGGAGGCAGTTCAGGAAGATGGCTCAAAATGAACAAAGGACAAAAATGTGTGAAGGAATTATATGGCAGGCGATAAGCAGTAGGGAAATGCATTCAATTCAAACAAAGTAAAAGGAACATCTGCTCTTTAGATGCATGTGCACAGAGAGCATGGCCTGAAACGCCTGCTGCCACCTCAGGGCCCTGATGCCCAGCCCTTTGCTCATCTTTCTATCATCCAGGGTCTGGGAGTTGAAAGTTGAAGGGGGGTAGTGCTCAAGAGAACAATGAAAGCCTTCAATCTGATAGTTCAATGTTTCTGACGCTAATTCTGATGCTCCCCACCATATCCTCACCCACATGCAGCCTGGACCCAGGATAAGGTGAGGCATAAGCCTCTGACAGGTGGGATGAGGAGCAACTGGAATGCAGTTCCTTTGATGTGGAAAACTGATGTCTGCATCCCAGGCAGGTATTTATTTTGTGATTCTACAAGGAGAAGATCACTACCCCGCTCCCATCCCAGAACAGTGAAGGAACACACTTCCAAACTTAGCCTCTGCTGACTCCCAGCCACCTTGCCCTCAATGTCCCAGGCCTGAGTCTGCTTTCCTCTCTTCCTTGCTGTAATGCTAATGCAATACCCATAGCAGCCTCTCTGAATATGCATGCATATTCCCAGGTTAAATTCTCAAAATATAAATAACTCTCTTCCTCAAAGGCAAAACCAAAATATTTATTTGGGACATCATTAGGATACCAGGAGGTAAGATTTAACAAGGTATTTATCACTAATCTAGGGAATGCCAACATTCTATCAGGACTCCCCACAGAAACAACTTTCCCTAGAAAAATTCTTCCCTCTGCCCATTCACAGTTTCCTTCTCACCCTCTGTTCATGCTCTCTCTGTCTCCTCCTTGGGCAATCTCCTTCCAGTCTGAGCTCCATGTGACCCAGGCTCCATGTGACAAACCTATTAATAGACAAGGAAGATCTTCCTATTCTATTAACATTATACCTCCATGACCCTGCCTGGGGCTCACTATTCAAGGCCTCTGTGGTGCCCATATCTTGATATTTTAAAAGAATCTATGGTTCATTTGTCATTGTCAGCTCCATTAAGGGCTAATTAGCAGGCTGCCTTTGGATAGGTGTCTGCTAAAGTGTCTGAGAGGCAGGGGGGGTGGAGTCAAGATGGTGGAGTAACAGCACACACTTTCTAGAGTAATGCCCCCAAGACCAGCCAAATGCCTGTGAAAAACAAATGTCTTTAAACAAATTCTGGAGCTGCAGAACCCACAGAATGATGGAGTGAAGCAAATCTCCAGCCAAAGACAGCCAGGAAGTTCACCAGGAAGTGTCTATCATTGCACACAGGGAACAGGGTTCAGTTCAGTGTGGGCCGCACCTGCACAGACAGGACCTGAGCAGGTCTTGGGGAGACTGAATCTCTCACACCTGTGGCAGTTTCCAGACTTCATAACCCCAAAACACAGAAGACACATTGGAAGGTCAGTGGAAAAAGCCTGTGGGACCAGTGTAGAAGAGCGGAGTGGTCCAGTGTCAGCCTCAGGGCAGCAGAAGGGAAGGGGGCAGAGGAACCCGCAGGGACACAGCAGCGGCAGGGCCACAGACAGTGACTGTTTCTGGAGCACTAGGCCCACAGATTGTGGGGGAATCAAGTGGCTGACAGTACAGAAATCTACCTTGACAAAGAACTCAAAAGCCAAGTAAATGGCTGGGGAAATAAGCAAAAACAAAAAAAAAGAATCAGCCTATAGAATCTTATTTTGGTGACAAGGATAACTAATACATGCAAACGGAAGACAACAAAGTCAAAGCTCCTCCATCCAAAACCTCCAAAAAACACATGAATTGGTCTCAGGCCATGGAATACCTCAAAAAGGATTTTGAAAATCTAGTAAGAGAAGTAGAGCAAAGACTGGGAAGAGAAAGGAGTGATGCAAGAAAATCATGAACAACGGGTCAACTGCTTACTAAAGGAGATCCAGAAAAATGTTCAATAACACTTTAAAAAATAGACTAACCCAAATGATAAAAGAGATCCAAAGAACCAATTAGGAGAAGGATGCCCTAAAAAGAAGAATTGGCCACATGGAAATGGAGGCCCAAAAGCTCGCTGAAGAAAATAATTCTTTATGATTAGAATGGAGCAGATGGAAACTAATGACATTATGTAAAATCAAGAAATTATAGTTGTTGTCCTTCATTCATGAAGGGGACCAAAATGACATAACCATGATAAAGTGAAATTTCAGTGTGTCTGACTATGATCAATATGAGCTCAGAATGCTCTACCACAGGTTGGGCACAGATAATCCCTGTGAATATTTGGGGTGGATACCCGAAATTTACTCATCCTTTATTTACTTTGGGCTGTCTCAATTCTGCTTTGCTCATAGAGCACAACACACTTTCTGATGTGGGCATGCCATGTTGAGCCATCCTGTGCCATTATCTCCCATGTTGCACAGTCAAATCCAAAGTTCTTGAGAGAGACTTTGAAACTGTCCTTGTATTGTTTCTTCTGACAACCATATGATGACCTGTCCTATGTGAGTTGTCCATAAAATAGTCTTTCTGGCAAGCATATATTTTGCATTCAAACAGCATGACCAGCCCATCAGAGTTGCACTCTCTGAAGCATAGTTTGAATGCCTGGCAGTTCACCTAGAGCAACGACTTCAGTTTCTGGTACCTTATCTTTCTAGGTAATCCTCATAATCTTCCTAAGACAGTTCAAATGGAAGTGATTCAATTTCCTGGCATGGCATTGGTAGACTGTCCATGTTTCACACGCATACAACAATGAAGTTAACACAATGACTTTGTAGACCTTCAGTTTGGTAGTCAGTCTAATACTTCTTCTCTCTCAAACTTTTCTTTGGAGTCTCCCAAACACTGAGCTACCTCTGCCAATGCGTGCATCAACCTCATTGTCAATGTGGACATCCCTGGAAAGTACACTACCAAGGTGAGTGAACTTATCCACAGCATTCAAAACTTCTCCATTAGTTATAAGTGATAGTTTCACGAATGGATGGTGTAGTGGTGGCTGATGGAGCACCTATGTTTTCTTGTTAATTATTAGGCCAAAATTAGCACAGGCAGCAGAGAATTGATCCATACTTTGTTGCATGTCAACTTCAGAGGCTGCATTGAGTGCACGATCATCTGCAAACAGAAAATCATGAACCAACATTCCCTCCATTTTGGTCTAGGTTTGTAGCCTTTTCAAATGGAAGAACTTACCATCAGTATGGTAGTTGACCCTGATGCCATGTTCATCCTCACTGAAAACATTTAACAACATGGCTGAAAACATCCTGCTAAAAAGTATGGAAGCAAGCACACAGCCCTGTTTCACTCCACTGGTGACTGGGAAGGCATGAGAGCATTGTCCACTATCCAAAACCCAAGCAAACATGCCATCATGAAATTGATGTACAATATTGATGAACTTCTCTGAGCAATCAAATTTTGACATAATTTTCCATAAGGCCTCAAGACTAACCATGTCAAAGGCCTTGGTCAGTCCTACAAATGTTGTATACAGACCCCTGTTCTACTCCTGGCATTTCTCCTGTAGTTGTTGGGCAACAAAAACCATATTGAGTGTTCCTCAGCCCTTTCTGAAGCCACACTGGCTCTCAGGTATATGATCACCTTACAGGCAAAGGATCAGCCTATTTAAGAAGACTCTAGCAAGAATTTTGACAGCAATGACTAAGAAAGAGACCTCCCTGCAATTGTCACAGGACAATCTATTCCCTTTACCTTTATAGAGATGGACAATAGGGGCAACCTTGAACTCCCGGGAGATAATCTCCTCTTGCCATATAACCTGGAAAATTTCGGGCAGTTTTTGTATAAGCAATGGTCCCCCTACCTTGTAAATCTCAGCTCAAATAGAATAAGCACCAGGTGCTTTCCCACAATTATAAAACAGCCAAAGGAATGAAAAAAAATAGCACAAATGTGAAATATCTCATTGGAAAAACTGCTAACCTGGAAAATAGATCCAGGAGAAACAATTTAAGTTATAGGACTACCTGAAAGCCATGATCAAAAAAAGAGCCTAGATATCATCTTTCAAGAAATTATCAAGGAAAACATCCCTGATATTCTAGAACCAGAAGGTAAAATAAATATTGAAAGAATCCACAGATCACCTCCTAAAAAACACCCCAAAAAGAAAACTCCTAGGAATATTGTAACCAAATTCCAGAGTTCCCAGGTCAAGGAGAAAATATTGCAAGCAGTTAGAAAGAAACAATTTGAGTATCATGGAAATACAATCAGGATAACACAAGATCTAGCAGCTTCTACTTCAAGGGATCAAAGGACTTGGAATATGATATTCCAGAAGTCAAAGGAACTAGGACTAAAACCAAGAATCACCTATCCAGCAAAACTGAGTATAATACTTCAGGGGGAAAATGGTCATTCAGTGAAATAGAGGACTTTCAAGCACTCTTGATGAAAAGACCCAAGTTGAATAGAAAATTTGACTTTCAAACACAAGAATCAAGAGAAGTATGAAAAGGCAAACAGGAAAGAGAAATCATAAAGG
>CM053772.1:915735-933076 GCA_028658325.1 Potorous gilbertii
ACAATATTTGCAATTCTTAAAACTTTTCTCAGTATTTGGGTAGTTGGAGGGATTATATACATATAGACATAGGGCATCCTTGAATCAGAAAGGATGATATTTTTAAAAATTAAGTTAAGGAGTGAAAGAGGAATATATTGGGAGGAAAAAGGGGAAAATAGAATGGAGCAAATTATCTCTTATAAAAGAGGCAAGAAAAAGCTTTCACAACGGAAAGGAAGAGAGGAGAGGTGAGAGGAAAATAGTAAACCTTACTCTCATAACTATTGACTTAAGGAGGAAATAACATGCATACTTAATTTGTTATGAAACTCTATCTTACACTACAGGAAAGGAGGGAAGAGGGGAAAAGTGGGGGCTGGGAAGATGATAAAAGGGAGGGCAAATGGGAGGAGGGTGTAATTAGAAGTTAATACTTTTGAGGAAGGGTAGAGTCAAAAGAGAGACTAGAATAAATGGCAGGCAGGATAGGATGGAGGGAAATACAGTTAGTCTTCCACAATGTGACTTTTATGGAAATCTTTTGCATAACTACACATGTATAACCTAAATTGAATTGCTTGCCTTCTCAGTGGGGATGGGTGGGGAGGAAGGAAAGGAGAGAGGTAATGAACTCAAAGTTTTATAAAGGAATGTTAAAAATTGTTTTTACCTGCAACTGGGAAGTAACTTATACAGGCAATGGGTTAGAGAAATATATCTTTTCCTCCAAGAAATAGAGAGGAAAGGGATAAGAGAAGGGAGAGGTGTGATAGAAGGGAAGACAGATTGGAGGAAGGGGTAATCAGAATGCATGCTGTCTTGGGGTAGGCAGAGGAGAGAGATGGGGGGAAATTTGGAACTCAAAATCTTGTGGAAATGAATGTTGAAAACTAAAAATAGATAAATAAATTAGAATTTAAAACACAATATCTGAGAGGCCTTCCCAAATAGCAGGACCCATTGCAGATTCTAGGCATTGGTGTTTCTTTGTGAAGGAGAGTGAAGATGGCCAACTTGGGGATAGAGATCACCTAGATCAGGTCCTTCATTCTAGAAGAGACAGCAGAGACATATCCAAGGGCAGAGGCTTAGCCCAGTTCACAGAGGCAGGAGTAAAACCCAGGGCTTCTGACTGCTCTGACCCCCACCCTGACCCACACTGCTACCCCCAATCAGCAATGCCCCTAAGGACAGCCAACCTCTATACAGGACTTGTGGGTCAAACTTCCCTAGGAGTGTGGGGGCCTCCCTATTCATTATCTAGTGGAGACTCACATCCAGGAGGGACAGCCCTGCACATCCCCTGAACATAGCCTTGAGGATAGGATGGAGGGAAATACAGTTAGTCTTCCACAATGTGACTCCCCAGCTAGCTCAGCCCACCAGGCACAGGAGATCCTGCTTGGACTGCTTCCTGGACCCAGGACTGGCTGTGGATTGTCCCATAGAGAAGGGAGAATGTCACCAAAGCCATAAAAGTCCATCTCCTGAGTCCCAGATCAAAAAGGTGGAGGAGATTCTGACCCGGGAGATGGCTATACATGCACACACACACACATGCACACACACATACACACGTGCGCACACATGCGCATACACACGCACACATGCATGCATACACATGTACACACGCACACACACAGCTACTAGCTAGGGACACTAGAGCATAAATCACTTGTCTCCTCTAGGCCTTAAAATGAGGATGATGATAACTTCCTTGGGAGGAGTAGGAACTGAACTAGATGATCTCTTTGGGAGTCATTAAAAGAGTAAGATCTATGATTCTGGGGCCTGACAGTTTCTGAAAACATTACCTGCCCAGGGCAGAATTGGTCATTCATGCAGATTATCTGTACGCATTTCTTTGGGGAATTAAAACTGATGTTTCAGTGAAGGGATAGAGTGGGATTCTACACTTTCCTGACACAGAGCCCTGGGGAGAGGAGACTATTACTGTCAAGGACTCTACCATTCTCCCAGTCCCCAAGCCCACAGTGTGATAATGAACCCTTCATTCTCTCTCACTGCATCCCCACATGTCCAAACTGTTGTCAAGGCCTTACAACTTCATTTCTGCAGCATCTCACCTCTTGTCCGTTTCACCTCTGTAGCATCTTCCTCTTGTTCATTTCACCTCTGTAGCATCTCATCTCTTGTCTGTTTCACCTCTGCAGCACCTCACCTCTTGTCCATTTCACCTCTGCAGCACCTCACCTCTTGTTCATTTCACCTCTGCAGCATCTCACCTCTTGTCCGTTTTACCTCTGTAGCATCTCACCTCTTGTCCATTTCACCTCTGCAGCAACTCACCTCTTGTTCATTTCACCTCTGCAGCTTCTCTCCTCTTGTCCATTTCACCTCTGCAGCATCTCTTGAATATGCTCCCTGGGATCTCTGACACTGGCCCTAATAAGGGCTAGCATTGATAGAGCACTTTACAAATATTATCCTATTTGATCCTCGCAACCACCCTTGGGGACAGGTGCTGTTATTGCCCCCATTTTACAGATGAGGAAACTGAGACAGGCAGCTGTTAAGTGACATGTCCAGGGTCTGTTTCCAAGGTCAGATTTAAACTCAGATCTTCCTGAGTCCAGACTCAGCACTCTAGGCACTGTGGGGTCATCTAGCTGCCACTCACTAACATTCTTAGAATCACACCTTCCATTGGCTTCCATGCCTGAACTACCCTCTTCTTGATTCCATCTGTCAGCACACTCATCTTCCTTCCAGGCTCAGCACCATTACTACTTCCTCCAGTCAATTAGTGCATTTCTCATCCTTAAATTAACTTATATTTGCTTATTAGTGTGAATGTGATATTTCCCCGGCTTGTCGACATCTTAATGATTGTACATGAGGGGCTGTGACCAAGCAACATTTTGAGGAGCAGCCTTTCTGGGACGAGCAGGGTTTGTCTGGAAACCACAAGCCCACAAATCCCTCCTTGGGTCCCTACTGCGAGATCCTGGAGGCTATTATCCTGCCTAAGGTGCCATCTGCTACTCTGGTAGGAGTGCCCACATCTTTGAGATCATGGATTCCTGAGTTACGCTAATAAAAGTGCCCAGCCTGCATCCAAAAAGGGCTTGATGGGGCCAGGATATAGATGGGTATTCATGGCCTCCCACTCCCAACAATCGCCCTTGAGATTCCAGAAAGCATGCCAAAAGACCCTGGCCAGCTCAGAATGAGTCTGCTAGACAAGTAGACAAGGAGGTACCCACTCAGATTCCCAGAATCCCCCAGCCTAAAAAATTCATCCCCAAATCATTTGTAAGAGAGTCAAGGTTCATGGTGCATGCTCCTTGTCACCTCTCTCCAAAAACACATGCTCTTTCCTCTTCTCCATTTGTTTTATCGCCCTCTCCTCTGCTCTACAGAGAAGGTCTTGCCCCTGGGTCTCTGCTATGCTGCATGTTAATTTTGAAACTTTCCAAAGCCAATCAAACTCGTTAATGGCAAAGTTGGACTGTCAAGCAAAGGATATGAATTGGAAACTTATTTCTCCAGATTCTGAGGCATTTTAAGAATGATAGTTCTCTTTTGTCTGTGATACCATTAAAATAGATATCAGAAAGGAGGAGGGAAACAGGAGGAGGAGGACAGTCAGGCACTGAATAATGGGAAATTAATCTAAGAAAAAGGGAGGAAAAATCCTGCAAATTAGAGATGTCACAGCTTTGAAAATGCAGGATAATGGTCCAATTAGAGAGAACAGAACCCAGGCATTTTTAAAAGCTGTAACTGCCTGCCTTGCAAAGCCCTGTGGACAGCCCGCCAGAAAGCTTCCTGATGTCTGGCCCAGCTCAGAGCTGCTGAGATAGTTCTGGGATGAAGCAGATGGAAGAGGCCTCACTCCTCCCCCAAACCCCACCTCTCTAACAAGTCATAACTAGACTGCCATGTTCCTGTTTGGCTTGGCTCCAAATCAGGAATCAGGAACAATGAGGGTAAGCTGTAGACTGAAGCTTGAGGTCCCCAAAAATCTCCAAACAATTGGAAATAGCCCCAACTGGAACATTTTTCCTTTAGAAGCAGTGAGTTTCCTGGAGATCTCCCAGAATAAACTGAATTATCACTTGCCAGGAATATTGCAGAGATGATATTGCTTTCTGGTACAGGTAGTATGAGATGGACACTGAGGCTCCATTCAAACTGGAAATTCTGGGATTGCTTTCCCTACCATTAGAAGAGTCCCAGAGCAACCTGGTCCTGAGGTTGACAGTACTCCCCAATCAAGAAAGAGTTCTCTCCGGTGAAAGAGGAGAAAGATGGAGGATAGGGAGACACAGAGAGAGAGAGAGAGGGAGAGAGAGAGGAAAGGAGGGAGGGGAGAGGGAGAGAGATAGAGGCAGAGAGAGTTACTGGACAGCCATAGCCCTCTCTTCCTGGAGACCTAAGGAAGAACACAAAAGATATCAGTAGTTTCCCCTCAGCCTCGCAACCTCCGACTTTAGCCCCTGAACTCTCATGAACCAATAAATACCAACCAGCAATATGAGACCAAGGAATCATTTATACAGGCATAGCTGTGGGAGAAGAAGAGGGGGGAGACAGCACACACTCATGTTTAGCGTGGAACTATCCTTAAAAATAGACCTTGACGTGGGCTCATGTGATCACCTACTAAACTAGCCGGTGCCGATGATTGACGGCATTCCTGGGCTGCCATGGAGATTGTGTTCTAAAACCCACTGCTCTTCCAGCTTAAACCACAAAGCCAATCGGGGGCCCTGCTGGCGCTCTGGGCATGGCCCGTTGATCTGGGCATGCAAATCCAGATCGCTGTTGACTCTGGAGAGCTGTCAGCCACGGGGCTCTGTGCTCCTGCTGTTAGAGAACATTCATTACCAGACTCTCGTGGAGGAGCCTAGAGAAGGGAGCGCATCGGCCCGGCATGGCTCTCCCCACTGCTTATGTAAGGGCCTCTGGGGGCTCATTAGACCTGCTTTCATAATTTACCAGCTATGAATCCCTTCGGCGCGGCTCTCCGCCTGAGTCCCCAGCTTATGCTGAGGCTGCAGATCGGCTGCGGTCCCAAAGCACCCTGCCGCAAGGATGTGGGGACGGGAGCCAGAAAAGTGGGCTAAGGAGGCTGCGGGGCCCCGGGGGGCGTGTGTGTGGCTTCTGTTCTCAGCGTGGAGAATGACGCCCACCACCTGGGTCAGGAGCCCCCTCCCACTCCCCGTTCAGTCCTTTGCCTGGCCTGCCACCGCAGCCTCCTGCCCCTGCACCAAGTCTGCATTTTTCAGCATCAGCTGTTCCCTCACGTAGGGCAGGCTGGCCAGGCTGTTGTTACCGGCCCTGGTGCCCTCTCGCGTTATTTTTGTATAGCTCTTATCTCGGAAGACCATCGTCCCAATTCATACGGCCCGGCCCGATGAATCGGACTCCCCAGATCAAGGGCAGGTCTCCCCCTCCCCAAGAGCACGAACCCACATTTCACTGTATTCTCCCCAGGGTCAGAAACCAGCAATTAGCCCCCCAATTTAATCAGACTGCTGTTATTCAGCCACCCTGGGCCGTAGCCCATCGTCCATGGGGTTTTCATGGCAGAGACACTGGACTAGTTTGTCATTTCCTGCACCAGTGGGTGAAGGCACACAGAGGTTAAGTGACTTGCCCAGGGTCACCCAGTCAGTAAGTGTCTAAGACCAAATTTGAACTCAGGTCTTCCTGACTCTGGGCCCAAGGTTCTATCCACTTAGCCACCTAGCCACTTCTTCATTTGACTAATTAACTTTTATGAAAGGATATTTACTGAGGAGATACAGCAAAAAACATATTACAGACATTTAGCTCCTACACCTGGGAGTACATTCTAAGCCTTTTGTGGTGTTTGATCCCCAGGGAGAGTAAGTTCAAAGGGGACATTCATCTTACCATGTTCACTTCCAAATGCATCATAGGCAAGGGATAAGTTGCCATGCTTCCTCTTGGCAACCCTTGATCTGTGCTGGGTCGCACAGGTCACACAGGCTTCGCTTCTCAAGATCAGCTGCAAAGATCTTCATGGATTCTGTGTCCTGCCCCGCTGGCGGCTCACCATTCTGAAATTCAATGCTATCTCCAGTACTCCTCCGTCAGGGAAAAAAGTGCAAAGAATGCAGGCCATCTGTCAGCCGTGGTGGTGAGAGTCCAGATTCCCTCCTCCTCCAGAGCTTTAGAGTGTCTCCCTTATTCAAATACAGCCACATAGGAAAGAAAAGAAACCAATGTTGGCTACATTATGCCTTTGGAACACACACCAAGTTCTTGTTCAACAGTCCATCAAAAATTTATCTATTTGCCACACGGTTAGTTGATCAGAGCCAGTAATAGACTGTCTGTACACATTGTATCATCTGGGTGTGCTTGTAAGGTCTGGGCTGATGGACCATCCTCTGATCATATTTTTATCCAAATCAGGCTTGACTTTGACCTTTCCTCTACCTAGTCTATTGCACCACCAATGTGCAGATAATATTGATGGTCTGTTCTGATGAGAGACTTCACACATGCAAAATACCAGTCAAAGGAATTTTCCTAAAACCTAAATCTGATCATGTCACTTTCCTACTCAGTGAACTATAGTGGCTCCCTATTATCTCCAGAATCAAATCGAGAGTCCACTATAGTATTTGAATTTTTTATTTTAGGTAAGTTTTCATTCAAGGCTTTTTTATATTGCCCTAGTTTTTCTAGTATCCTTCCTCCTCACCTTCCCAGACTGCCATCCTCCATAACAAATAGTATTTTTAAAGACAAAAAGATGAGGAAGAGAGAGAAACAGAGAAGGAGGAGGAGGAGGAGGAAAAGGAGGAAAGAAGGAGAAGAAGAGAAGGAGAAGGAGGAGGAAGAGAAAGAGGAGAAGAACAAGAAGGATAAGGCGAAGAAGGAAGAGAAGGAGGAAAGAAGGAGAAGAAGAGAAAGAGAAGAAGGAGAAGGAGCTGTCCCTGTTCATATGTGAACAGTTCTTTTTCTTTCTAATGAAAATGAACACAAGCAAAACAGTTGTGATAGCACCACAGGAGACATAACACCTCAAAGAAAAGGCATTCAGAGTCAATATGATTGAAGAGATCAGTTTCCCAGAATCACTTGTAATGCGGTTGACTGGACTGCTTTGAAGTTCACGTCTGGGAAATTCTGGTCACTGGAACTGCTTAGCAATATGGAATATATGTACATTGCTTAGTTGTGGCATGGGTGGCAGAGATGTGGAAGCAGGGTATGACAGCAATTCTTCAGAGATTCTTTTTGCTCTGTTTGGTCATGGAAGGCCTAAGCAAGGACTGATGGTAGAAGATGCATAGAGGATATCTTAGATTAGGTGTCATGAAAACTTTCTAACATTCAAACCTATCCCAAGGGCAATGGGCCACCTCAAGTTCTTCGGAAGGGGATGAGTTGCTTCTTATTGGTCATCTCCAATAGTTGAACTGTCATTTGCTGAGTAGTTGGGTATGTTTTAAAGAGAAAAATGTGGATATCGGTTAGATTTGGATGGTAGCTAAAAGTCACTTCCAACTTTGAAAAATGTAGGAATTCTGTGAAAGAGAACTTTGTATGATGACTATAAAACAAGATATCAAACATGGACAGGTGTTGGTCACTGCCATGGAGGATGTTCAGTGCAGATTCTGAAGTGGATGAGTTTTGTCACATATGGACAATATTCTGGTGATTGCATCAAGTCCAAGAATATTGTAGGGGCTCCCAGATAAGACCAGTAACCCATAAAGTGACTTAAAAAGATATCAACAAAGAAACATACGAATGGAAAAGAATGTGGGATGGTCACACCATGAAGGCTAGACAGCATGGCTGCTTGCTGCATTAGTATCCATATAACATGATAAGATCAAGACGAGGGCCCCAAGATTTGGGTGAAGTCCACATAGGGGATTTATAGAAGAATATGGACTAGAGTTACCTAGAATGATAACACATGGATGAGCTGCAATCTAGATCAGTGAAGGGACTACCCACAAGATCCTGCTAACTTTCTTTGAATAAGACTCAACTTGCCTCCTTCTAAACCCCCTAGGACTTTTTCAAACAAATAACTGTCTAGTCATGTCTTCTTCTGTCTTCTACTCATAAAGTTGTTTTTGAATCTGATTTTAAGAAGTTACATCTACCCCTATCATTTCATTTTTAGGCCCAATGTTCTAGCTGCTCAAGGAATTTTTTAATTCTGGCTCTTTCCTACAACTTGCTAAGGTTGCTAGTTATACCTCCCAGGTTGGCATCACTAGCAGATGACATTCCAGTCATTCATACCTTATCCTAGTTCCTGGCAGAAATAAGAAACCTCATAGGGCCAAGCATAGATCCCCGAGGCACTTCACTGGTGAATCCCTTACCCACTCAAAACTAAGTTCCTTGAGCACAGAGGCCACTTTGTTTTGACTTGTTTCCAGCACAGTACCTGATACAAAGCAGGTACCTAATGCAAAACAAATATGTCTTGAATTGAATTAAATTATAATGAATTGAATTGCAAGTTGGCATTAAATTATTTTCTCTTGCTCTTTGTCTCAATGCAGACCCATAGGGTAGGATTTATACTGTAAATGGCAGGATTTCCAAACTCTGCCCCATGCCTTGAGAAAACAACAATAGACTAACAGGATCCCACCAGACATGTCCTGACAGCTAAGATAAGGGGTAGCTCAAGTTGTCATTCCCTTCCTCCCTCCCAATGCTATACATGCTGGGACCCCAGGCCACTCCCAAAAAATCATAGGCACATAAGTTGGAACCAGGAATACATGTAAGAGTCACTCTCCAATTGGCCTCTTAGGCAGAACACAGTCATCAGTAGAACACAAAAACCTATACAGAAAGGAAGGAGCCAGAAGATTCTCAAACCTCCTTGACCCCCATTCTATCTCACTCCAATGAAAGCGCTCTTGTCCTTTTTCTCAGTATTTGTTCATTCTGTATCAAAGGAATCATAGGGTCAGTTTGTGGGGAAACTGCAGTAACTTTCATGGCTCCTCCCTTTACAAATGGAAGATAAAAGGGCAGTGGAGGATTTAGGGAGGGTTTATTGGGAGGATTTAGACCCAGGTATTTCCAACTCTAAATGGTGAGAATAATCCAGTTTAATGATTCAGCAAGATCAATTGGTGATGGGCCAAAGGAACAAGTGATTAGGGAACAGAGAACAGTGTGTAGCTGAAATGGCCAATTCGTGAATCCAGGTTGGAAAGAGGGTACTGTAGAGTAAGAAAAGGCATGGGTCAGGGGATTATAACGCAAAGGATACTTCTAGGAGGGGTGAGACATAGGCAGGGATGGAACAATATATGTGCACAATTAGATAAGAGAATGACATTAAGAAAGGGGAAACCTTGTGGGTAATGGTGAGATCCAGGTGAGATCCAGGATGCAACCATCCTGGGGGCAGCTCAGGGAGCATAAAAGTCTAGATTTAGAGATTTGAGGAGAGTGGGATTGAGAGATGATGAGCTGAGGGTTCTCCAGACTGATGACGTTGATTGAAGATGACAAGAAGATAATAAGAATGGTTCTCAACAACTTGAGAAAGCAGGGAGAATGACGAGGTGTTGGTAAGATCTGTGATCTGGATTGGATACGACATTTTAATAGAATGAAATTCAAAGGAAAGACTGTGGGGGATGGAGGCCAAGAGAAAATCTGGAAGCAGCAATGAAGACAGAAATTCTTTCGCTGTCTATCCTGGATCTGTGTAAGGAAGGGAATGAAAGAAGGGGAAGCCAGTGATGGAAATGGTGACTAGAGATATGGTGTCACCTCAGAGAAGGCAAATCTCTGAGAGTGCTGGAAGATAGAAGGACCCTGAGAGGTAGGTAAGTCCAAAATGAAGGGAAATCAGTTAGCTCTGGAACTGGAGTCCCAGAAGGAACATTAAAAAGGTTGATCAGGATGGGAGCAGAACTTAGGGCAAAATTGAAGGGAATGGGGGTGGGAGAACAGAAGGTGGGTATTGGGATAGGAGTGATTTACAGCTGATGGAGGTTTGATAGCCATAGAGGGTGGCAGTGGGTAGGTGGCAGATGGCAGGAAGATTAGCATGCTCTCTGAGGTTTGTCCTCAGGGTCTCAGCAATGGTTATGACGGCTGGAGAGGATGGTCTACAGCAAGATTTTTAAGGGTGGGGTAGAGTTGAGCAAAAAAAGAGATGGTCCAGCCTGGATATGGCAATAGAATGTACAAATTATTGGAAGAACCAGAAGAAGGCCTTGGGGTTCTTGACTTGGCCCTTCCTGGTGGATTATACAGAGCACAGGCAAATATTTCTTGCCTGGTTCAAATCCAGCACCTAGAACTTTGGGTGCCTGTTTCTACGACTGAGGGGGTGGTACCACATGATAAAAATTATTCTGATTGGTTGTGGACCTCTCCCAATCTCATGCCCTTACAAAACCCATGGAATAGTTCTTTAGCCCAGAAGATAAGTGAAAACTCAAAATCTCAGAAATCTTTGCAAGTCCTGGGCATTTCTCCCTCTATCACCACCCTTTGAAGGAGATTGTTAAATAGATTTTGTCTCGGCCACCCGATAGGAAAAAGGTAAGCTTCTTGGGGACAAGGAGTTTTTGGTTTTTCTCTTTGACTCCTTAGTCCAATGCCTGTTACCTGGTAGGTAATTCATAAACACATTTTTGCATTGATTATTGATCCGTCAAATACTGATCTACTGTTTTCAGTTGTCTCTGGTTCCTCTTTTCCTCATCTCTTTCAGTAGCAATGAACTTGGCTGGTCTTTAACTTGGTCTAAATTATTTGATGATAATTACTTGATAGTGTGGTCTGAGATTTCCTCCTTGTTTGCCATCTTCCTTGAAATCATTGGCCTTTCTTTCCACCTACCGAATCTTGATAATATTAATCTCTTCCTATAAAGTATTCCCTTAATAGTTTGAATGACATGGCACTAAGCCTCTGAATCACTTAAATGGTATTTTTGCATGAGTAATAAAAAGTTATCCAATTTACTTGTCTTGTTTTTATGAAGAATCTTAAATACAATATAAATCTGTCATGTGTCTTGGTAGGCGAAGTCAGATTTTGTTACGAATTTTGTACTTATTTTGAAGAGAGTTTCTTTTGTTACTGTTCCTCTTGGTATTTTTGGTTTACACAAATGCTAGTGATTTTGTGGATTTATTTTGGTATCCTGCTATTTTACTGAAGCTATTAATCAGCTCAATTAGTTTCTTCACTGATTCTCTGGGGTTTGTTAAGTAAACCATCAAATCATGTGGAAATAGAGATAATTTTGTCTCTTCTTTGCCAACATTTATCCTTTTAATTTGGTTGTCTTGTCTTCTTCCTGTCACTAGAATTTCCAGGGCTATGGCAAAAAAATTGGAGAGAAAGTGGATCTTCTCAGTGGAAGCATGAGAGATTCAGACCATATTTTTCTATGTGTGAACTCCGGGCCATCAGTTAAACAAAGGTGACCGGGTCAATCTGTACTAACACAATGAATGCCTACCTCAGAATGGATTGTTCCACTGTGTGTTTCTTGTTTGTAAGTCACTCTGCCCAATTAAGTGCAGAAGGCTTCAAATACTGTTTTCCATCCATCAGAGTTGTAAAATAGACTTGAGACAGTCCTTCATCAATTTAGCAGGAGTGAAGGGTCTTTATCAATGAGAGCAGATGACCTCACATAGGAAGTGTCTTGGGGTTGGTTAAATGAAATAAGTCATGCCCTGTAGGGCAATGACAAGATAACAAGCTGGGTTGGCATCCAGCAAATCAACAACAGGAGAGTCTAGTATCAGAGCAGGTCACTCCAGTTTTTGAGAGGAAATCATTTTGGAGTAAAGAGGTGGAGAGTCCACATCTTCTCCCACCCATAGTTCAGGCACTTGTGACTTCCAGTAGCCACCAGTCATCAAAAACATCTCACCAGCTACAGAATGCAGAATCAAGATCCTCACTGGGAGCTGAGAGGCACCTTGAGGACAAGTTAGATGGACCTTCTAGAAGTGTCCACAAAGACAATAATCCTAGGAGCCTGAGGGGGAGCTACACCAAAGGGAAACTCCTCCACAAATGGAAGAAAGAACTATCAGGGACCAGAGGCTGTATATGACGTTTTGGCCACCTGTGCTCTCTCTACTGTGATCCTCACAATTGTTTTATGTTGACTTTGTGCCCATTCTCTTAAGAGACTCTTTTATGAGCATTTATGAGAAAATAGCCTCTAAATTTCTGGGGAATTGTTCTGTGTACCAAGCATTCTTTTAATACAATCTCATTAAGGCTACTTGTTGATAATCAATGGGGAGCACACCAGATGGGGCTTATCAGTGACAGCAGGAGGAACTCTAACTCCTCACAGTCACCCCCTAGAACCCTGAGGGAAGGTATAATCAACTGTCTCCAGGGACCCAACTTGACAATGCAAATCAGAGTTGACAGACCCTAGAAGGGGCTACATGATGTTGAAATCCATAACTACAGTGTGTTAAGAAAATGTAGACTGTTAATATTACCCCTTGTATGGACAATGGATTGTGCTCTTCGCCTGTAACCAACCAATCAAAATACGAATGGTTCGTTTATGCACTTGATGTCGTATGCAGAGCCCCCCGATCTAGCATGGGGGCTTAGACCTTACTCAACCAGCATTCAAAAATTATGCTTTGCAATTGTTTGAACTAAATCAAACAATCAGACTTTGTCAGTGCCAAGTCCAGATGCCAGAGTGAAGCTCCATTTCATCCACACTGGCTTTGCCCCTATTTAGACTGGGGAAAATTCCAATATTTTTCTATTATATATAATGCTAGGTTTAGGGTCTGGGTATTGACTAAATCATTTGAAAGGAAAGTAACCCACTCCCAACTGCTTCTCCCCATCTTTTATGCTTCTTATGGTTTGGAATATAAATGATTCCTTGTTTTTATAAAAGTTTTTTCTCCTATATGCTGAAAGATTTTGCTTTGTTTACTTTTAGACCCTTGAATTCCTGATGGTGACTCCAATGTGGTTAGTCAGATGTAGGTCATATTACTGTAGTCTCCTTAGTAAAATTTTATTCAAAATTGTTGTCCATGACCATTAGAGAAATTGATTGATAGTTCTCTTCATCTGCTTTGTCTAGTTTGAGTACACCTAGATATTGGAGAGAAGGGGAGGGGAGGGAATAGGAGGGGAGGGAAGGGGAAGGGAGGGGAGGGAAGGGGAGGGGTGGGGAGGGGAAGGATGCAGAAAGGACCATGCTTGTGGTGAGGGGGTCTCACTGGAGTCCCATTAACAATATCAAGGGCCCTAGATCATAGCCCCATCTGGGGGCTGCTCCCCACTGTAGGTTTTTACTTCAAGAATCCCTAAGGCTCTTAATTTCAAGAATCCATGGTGTCCCCAGGACTTTTGGCATGCCCAGCAAACTTGTGAAGCAGCTTCCTCACTCCAGGGCCCCAGGCACTTCCTGAGCTCACCCTGATTCACCAGGGATGCATATCTAGCCTTATTTTCCCCTAGAGGATGAGAACAGAAGGAAGTGTTTATATATATACATATATATACACATATATATATATATATATACATATATATACACATATATATATATATATATATACATATATATATATATATATATATATATATAAAATGCATATTCTGTCATTATGGAAACTCAACTCTGGCAAAGCTGCTTTCTCAACAGAACAGAATGTGCATCATTAGCTCAGCATTTGATGGAGGGTAGAGGAAGAATACCCAGGAAAGGTACTCTAGTCAGACTGGAAGGAGGTTGTGGGATTGTCTCAGGGCCTTTCTTTCCCAGTGGACAAGGCTAAGGAGGCACATGTTATAGCAAACATTGTTATAGCAAAGCAAAAAGGCTGTATCGTCACTAGTCTTTCTCTGTCCTAAGTCCTCATGCAAAAGGCTTCTCCCCCCCACTCCCACCCCGCAAAGATCTCCTCTGTGGCCACCTAGCTGCAGAAATTATCACACAAGTTTGCTTCTAACCCAAGTCATTCTCACAGGAGATGAGGGCTCATTGATCCTCTGTTCATGTTTTTGATTTAGTAATGGTCAAAATGACAATTAAGCTCAGGAACATCCATTCTCTGAGACAAAGAAAACTTCCATTTCCCCCTTTTTCCTGAGGCCCCAATCACACGGAGGATTATGGGTTATGACAAGAGCTCCAGTGATAATTTATTTCAAACCCCTCATTTGACAGAGGCCCATTAGAAAGCAAAGCCTTGGCTGGTCTCAAAGGAGAGTTAGACTGAGCCCTGGGTCCTCTGACCTCAGACCTTTCCTGGGCCAGGCCATGTGTCACCTTGGGAAAGTGAGATAACAGACACCCCCATTGGCCATCCTCTTTACTCTTCTTTGTCCAAACTACCTTTAACTCCATCTACCACGCTCCCAACTCACCCCTACCCCCTGTGCCACTGTGGACCTAATCCCCTTCCCTATGTCTGCATACAACCTCTCAAGTCCCCCACACTCCCCCCATCCCCATGCCCCCGTAGTTTTCATGTTCCTATGTCCACCATCCCCTGGTCCCAAATTTCAATCATCCTAGTTTTCATACTTCTGTTTCCCTCTCCCCATGTCCTATGTCTTTGTTCCCCATTCGTCATGCTGCCATGTGTCTTATGCTTCTGTGACCCTTAGCCACATTCTCCATGACCCACAGCTGCATTCTCATGCTCCTTGTGTCCCTTGTTCTCCTGTTCCCACACTTCGGCAGAAATGAATTGTCAGAGAGTAACTCTCCAAGGACTTTCAAATGCTGACAAGCTCTTCCAAGTCTCCTCCCTGTAGTTGTGAAGGTGTGGGTGTCAGCTCCCTCCTTTATTGGAGGGTGTTCTGAGAGGGCCGAAAAGTCCAAGCTCACATTGTCTGGACTGTCAGCTCGCCCATGGGGGATGACCTGGCCCCAGGAAAGGAGACAAAAGAGAGCTTATTCCTTCTCGAGGCTGTATCAACCCCACACACAGAGTAGGTAAGCATTCGGGTCATTCTTTCCCCAGTATTGGTGGGATCTTTGAAAGGTCAATGTACTTAAAAGCATTCCAGACCTCACTGTTGGCCATTTGCCATCCTGTACCTCCTCAGGCTTGAAATACTGGAGAACAAGACCAGAGCCTGGAGAAGAGAGGGAGCCCCATTGCCTAGCAGGGAATCCAGAAGCCTTAAACACTGGATTGACTTTCATGGAGGTGATTCTAGGGAAACATATTTTGAGGTTTATTTTGAAATCAGGGTTGGAAGGAGGGAAATTTGCTAACAGGATATTCCCCAAGCAACAACAATCGTCCCTTTAATGAAAGTACAAGGCACTCTGTTGGCCACTGGGAGAGGCAGGGCCAACCTGGGCACAGTAGTGGGAGGGAAGGGAGGAAAAGGAAGGGGGAAGAGAGATAGATTCAGGTTTAGCTGAAGAAGGTACTTTCTAGTGATTTGGAGTTATCTAAAAATGGAAGGAACTGCCTCACTTTGGAGGGCAGGTGAAATGGTCATCACTGAAGATGGGGAAGGAAGGTGGCCCAGGGACAGCCCTCACCCTAAACAAAATGGTTTTGAAGTCTTTCTTACACCTGAGCGACTCTAACCTTTGTTCAAAGCATCATCTCATTGACCAGTTTCAGTCCACACACAATGATTAAGCTGTGTGGGCATCCAAAGGAAGGCACAGATGGATTCTGCCCTCAAAAAGAGGGTGACAGGATGCTCATACATACAGGCATGGTGCCTGCCAGGTCAATGGAAGGCCATAGGACATTAGGTTTCAAAGGGACCTTCAAGGGCACCCAGAGCCCACTTCATGCAGAGCCTTTAAGCACAGAGAGAAGACGGAGCTTCATCCTCTGCAGAAACAGGAAAGCAGAGAACAAGCAGTCTTCTTGAGGACCCCTAGCTGAGATGCTAGGTGTTCTAACTAGGGGGAACTACACAGAAACTGATGACTCATTACTGTAGACCTAGCTCAGTTCTCCTTTGGCTTCTGTGGTGCTGCTTATTTCTAGTTCTCCATCTACCCAGATGATAACTCCATTCTGTCCTGATCCTATAGTCCAAGAGGGCATGTCCACCAAGGATTCATCTGAGGATCTCTTTTCTTCCTCTACCCTCTATGTTCCCATAAGATCATTGACCACCTCCAGACCGATGATGCCCAAATCTCGGTATCCACCTGCCATATCTCCCCTAACCCTTTAGTCCCTAGATGTGCTCTTGATATTTTCACCTGGATGCCCCACAGGCATCTCTAGATCAACATGTCCCAAACATAGCCCACCACCTTTGCTCGTAAGCAGGACTTCCTCCCAATATCACTATTTATGTCATAGACATCACCACGTTCTCAGTCTCTCAAGTTCACATTCTCAGGGTCCTCTCGAACTCTTCATTCACCCTCAACCCCCACCCAATCAGCTTCCAAGTCCTACAGAGTCTGCCTTCTCTTCTATCCATCTCCCTCTGTCTACTTCTTACCTGGACCATAGCAATAGGCTCCTAGTTGATCTGCCTCCCCATTTCAGAGGCAGAGCAAGAAGCAATATATTCAGAGTCAGATGACCCAGGTTCAAATCCCATCTTCCTCCTAGGCACTTACTCCCAGCGTAACCTTACACAAATCACCCTCTCTGAGGCTTGGGATTGGATTTGGTGAGCCCTGGGGTGGAGCCAAGATGGCGGAGTAGAAAGACTCACATATGCTAGCTCCGAACCCACAGCCCATGGATTTCCTCTAAAAAGAACTCCCAACAAATTCTGGAACAGTAGAAGCTGCACAGCAACACAGTGAAGAAGATTTCCATTCCAGAGAGCCCTGAAAAGCCTATCCCAAAGGTCCATCACGCACCAGACAGGAGCGGAGCCCTCCCCTGCCCTGGCCACATGGCACTGAGAGGAGCAAGCAGATCCAAGCAGGCTTCAGGGATGGAATCTCCAGCAGCTGCGAAGGTCCCTCCACCCACAGGTCAGTGAGAGAGACAGGTTGAGAGGGGAGCAGGGTGTCTCTGGGACTCAGGCCCCCTCAGGAGGCAGCGGCAGAGGCAGCAGTGGCCAGAGGCTCCCAGAGCAGGCAGGAGCTCAGCAGTAGCTCCATTACAGAAGGTCTCTGCATAAACCCCCTGAGGGAACTGAGCCTGGGAGGCGGCCCTGCCCCTACCTGAGCACCAGGAATTAAGCTCCCATTGAATAGCAGCCAGGCCTGCTGCCAAAAGCCCTGAGGCTGGGGAGCAGCATTTGAATCTCAGACCCCAAGCACTAGCTGGGGAGACCTAGGCCAGGGGTGGAGAGCACTCTCAGAAGTCAAGTAACTGGCTGGGAAAATGCTCAGAAAGGGAAAAAAACTAAGACCATAGAAGGTTATTTTCTTGGTGAACAAATGATT
>CM053772.1:933576-950845 GCA_028658325.1 Potorous gilbertii
CATATTTTCCCCTGAAGTATTATATTCAGTTTTGCTGGGGAGGTGATTCTTGGTTTTAGGCCTAGTTCCTTTGACTTCTGGAATATCCTATTCCAAGCCCTTTGATCTCTTAATGTAGAAGCTGCTAGCTCTTGTGTTATCTTGATTGTGTTTGAATCTTTCTACTCCTCCATCTTGGCTCCTCCCCCAGATGTTCTTACGTTAACTCTTTTGCCTGAGGAATGGGTGAGCAAGCCTTTCATGGGATGTGTGCTCAGCTCAGGATCAGTCCCTAGGTTCAGCACACAAATACACACAGAAACACACAGAAACACACAGAAACACATAAACACTAACACACACACACAGCTTGCTGGCTTCCCTCAAGGCTCAGTTTAAGACCTACCCAGAACCAGTCCTTTCCTATTAAGGTCCTCTCAGTCTCAATTGCCTTTACTCTCTGCATGTATCTTGTATGTAACCAGTATGTAACTTGTATGTAACTTCCACAGTGTCCTCCTCATCAGAAAGGCAGCTTCCTGAAGTCAGAGGCTGTGGTTTCACTTCAGCACTCAGGACAGGGCCTGCCTGATCAGTACTGAGAGTTTAATGGATACTTGTTTTTGATTCAATCATCAATTCAATGTCTACCAGGTGCCAGGTATTGGGCTATGTGTCACGCTGATGGAGCTGTCACTGTGTCCTTGGATTTTCTTTGTCAAGCTCTCCCTTTCATGGAGAAATGCAGGCCAACCTTCCCAAGGCCTAGTGCATTGCTCAGAGGTCAGGGAAATGGAGATATGATTCTGAGGACTTGAAACCTGAGAGGACCCATTTTTGAGATGATGGACTGCCATTCAGTTAGAACTGCTTTCTTTCAAATCCCTTTCAAGACTCCTACAGAATGCCGGGGAGGTGAGCCTTGGATTGTCAGGAAAGTGGCCTGGACCTGTCTTCCTGTTAGCCTTGGTCTTCCCAGTCCCTCCTGACCCTAATTCTGAAGTGACCGGTGACCCCATGTGGTAGCATCTGTTGTCTGGTTGGGGACTGGCAGATGCACAAACTCCTTGAAAGCTGTAAGGAACCTGGACTAGTGTCTGGCTGGAGTAGACCGTCCATTTACAGAAGGCTGAGATACAGAGGACCCAGAGTGGTCACTTGCTGAAGGTCACCCGCCCAGCTGGTTAGAACCAGGAACGGTCCTCGAACCTATGTCTTTCTAATTCTGAGTTAGTGTTCGTTCTGCTGGGGTCCTGAAGCTGCTATTACAGGTTATTCTCCCCTCCAGGCTCACTGACTTCTAACTGTCACATAAAACTTTTAATGCTTGAGCTCTCCTTAAGACCAGGGGAACAGAACTAGTTAAAGGAGAAAAACAGTGAATGTCTGAGGTTTGTCATGTGGGAGATGAGACACATTTTTCTGGTTTTGCTGGAAGAGGAAAATCACCTTCAGTTTATATTATATTTATTATTAAGAGGCCCTGCTGGAATGGATTTTTTTTTTAAAGCTGAGCTCTAGCCTAATGGGGAGAAGAAGATCTCCAAGCCTCTCAGACAGGCCTTTAGTCAATGCCTATGTGCTTATGGGTTCAGTGTTCTCTATTCGGCAGGTAATGAGCCCCCTCCCATCAAAGTCTCTGCTATTCTCCCACTTAGGGCTCTGAGAGATGTGTGTTTTTCTCAGGAAGGGCTTGCAAAAAGACCCATGGAAATTGAGGACATTGTGGGTTGGAGACATTACTGATGCCCAAATTTTGAGGAGTTGTAGCTCCTAAAGCTTACTTTTCCCTTTGGTCTGAATGATTAAGAGTCTATCTTTCTCTCTTGCCTCTTATTGTCATTAGGTGTGATGGGGAGAGCCGATCAACACTGTACTCATACAAATGTCAGCTGAAAGGTTTCTCATTTAGGGGAATTGTCAAGAGGACCCAATTTCCATAACTTGCTTCATTATGGAGAAGTAACAAACAACCACCAACTCAAGGTTAGAGCACCCTCCACTTCCTCTCAGGGTTCATTAAGGGCAGGTGGAGGGGAGGGAGTGCACAGCAGCTCGGTGCCTTTGTGCTGCAGGGGAGAAAGCTCATTCCTTAGCAGAAAAGGTTCTGCTCTGACATTCAGAGGAGATGAGTGGGGGTAAGTAGAGGCTGGACTCCTTGTCCTCAGTAGCTGCTTCTCACACAGTCAGCCTGATGTGGACACTCTGGGTGCTTAAGTGGCAATTGATTTAAATGGAATTGACTTGGGGTCTCCAGGACCATACTCCCTAATGAGGTGATTTGGAATTTGAGCTGGCCCACCAATACCTTTAAGGTGGGCTAGCTGGACATGGGATAGATGTGCTCCCATTAATTCTTTCTAGAGGCAGACAGTTCTAGGCTTGCTCTTGCAGTCTCTCCTTCCTCTTGTGTTTCTTGGATTCAGTGGAAATTCTCTAGGGTTAGTGTGAATTCTCTTTGTTTTGGATACTCTGTTCAGGTGATGACTCACGTTCCTGACCTGGACCTTTAAAAGGGTAAGGCAGAAGAATGATGAGAGAGATACACAGAAAGACTAGGTTCCCTGGAGAGAACACAGTACACCATCATGCTTGTCCAGCGAACTGCATACATAACAGAACCAAAGTTGGGAATGTAGAGTGATGGAGCGTCAGAGATTCGGACCAATGGGGGATCAGAGGAAAACACTCTGGAATCCATCCAGAAGCTGCTAGGAGAGGTAAATCCTTAATGAAAGTGGCAGGGACAGGAGGCAGGGAAGTCAACACCTTTCTTCCTCTGAATGTCCCCAAGCAGTGGACATGTTGGGTTAACCCATATCTCTTTGCTGGTGTTGGATGGAATGTGGACTGTGTAAGTCCTAAGAGAAAATGGGGCCCAGTGGGGGAAAGTCCCTCATCTCCACCATAATCTCAGATTCTTGTCCTATGTTGCAGACGTGCTTCCAGTTGCCCTCTGAGGAAAAGGGGGGGGACCAAAATGAAAAAGCACCATGACTCTTTATGAACCTGGACACACGTCTTTTACATTTTTGACCAGATTAAATCAAATATCTTCTACAGTTGATACTTTGTATGTGTGAGCTAATGTGTATGGGGTGTTCAGGGAAGACTGGCACTTCTGATGTGAGGGCTGCTCAGCCCTCTCTGGTGTCTACCTGGCGCTCAGCTCTCCCATGTGGCTCCAAGAAGCTACAGCATGTACAGTGGCCATTCTCGTGGACAGGCTAAACCAGGTTGAAGTTAACCAACAGACCTCATACCTGTGGATGGGGCAATTTCTACCCCAAGAACGTGAAGACTTTTCCCTGGGGGATGAGAACAATTTTCTCCAATAGTCATGGAGGTGACTGAAGTGGGTGCTGTGGAGAACTTAGAACTTGGTCAGACATTGAAGATGTTGAGATCATCCACTGGATCCTGATCCTCATGCTCCATTGTCTCCCCTACATGTGAGCCCTTGAAGGCGCTCTAGGGCAAGAGAAAACCCTTGTTTGCAGAAGTTTAGGGATCAGCTGGAAAAAGATTCCAATGTTACCGTTGTGACAATTGCTATGTCACTGCTGTTGTATTTCCCTTCCATCTTGGGGTGCTTCTAGGGGAGGCACCTTCTCTGTCTTGCCTTCTGGATTCAGTCCAAGAGCTTTTCCTTTTCTCAACTCTGAGATAAAATCTGTCCTCCTAGGGTGTTTCCCTTACATTTGCAAGAAAGGTGTGAGAAAGGGATCTAGTGGGTCTAGAGTTTGGGAGGCACCAAAAGCTCTGGAAAGTGTCTGGGGTGGTGGAAGGAGAGAATTCTGTTTCCTGGAGCAAGAGCCAAACACCATGAGGAGAATGACTTTGCTTCTATAAGATGGGAGTCATCACCTTCCTCACTGATGGAGACTCCATCATAGATTCACGGCTGGCTGGCTTCTTGCCACATGAAGCTGAGAATCAGGTTGCAGAATGGGAACTGTTTCAGTTACTAGTTTTAAATTCTCAGCAACCTCTCCCAGTCAAGTCAACTTCTGATAGTCTTGCCAGAGTACTATGAATAATACAAGAGTCCATAATGTATTCTCCTAGGGATGGGGAGAAAATGCCTGCAAAGGGCAGATGTCAGGCTTAGTGAAGCCCACAGAAATGCAGGATGAGTTATCTTTCATGAAGAACACAACTCCAGTGCCCAAGAGAGGTAACAGGCCATAGGCAGAGGAAAGGGTTCCCTGAATGTAAAGTAAACTTGATGCTCCCAAAGTAAAAGCCTTTCTCCAAATATCTTTCATGATAGAGATAGGGAAAACAAAATCTGAGAAATGAGCTGACACTGGAGAAATTGGTAATTGTGTTGAGGTCTGGACCTGGGTCTCTGATTCTGTGTGCTATCTGTGCTAAGGAAATAAAATCATAGATTGTAAGGGGTGGGAGAGAGACATTAGAAATCATTTAATCCAAATCTCTCATTTTACAGATGAAGCAACTGAGGCTGAAGTGCCTTGCTCATTTATGATAGAATTGGGATAGGAAGTGAGATGACTGTAGCCTGGCCTTGTGTCCCTTACACTATACAATGACTTTGTCATACTATGCAGCTGGTTGGGTTTTTTAACTGGGCTTTTACATAGGTTAGCTAAACTTTACATTTGTTTCCTCTTGATTTTCCCCTTGTACCCTGGTTCCCTCTCACTAGGCTCTCTCAAGGCCTCCTTCCTTGTTTCTGCTCTTATATGGTGTAAAGTCTCTGTCTCTGTCTCTCTGTCTCTGTCTCTCTCTGTCTGTCTCTCTGTCTCTCTCTGTCTCTGTCTCTCTGTCTCTGTCTCTCTCTGTCTCTCTGTCTCTGTCTCTCTCTCTCTCCTGCTTCTATATCTCCCCATGACATTTCATCTGCTACAGAGAGTCCATATCACTCTATGCTAATTTCTCAGGCCATGATTTGTCACTAACTCCAAATACCAATAAAAAATTCACATCTTCTCTGTCATTCTAAGAATGGCCTTAGAAACACTGAAATTATTCCCAAGGACTAAGCAGAGGAGGGTGGGCATTAGTGACCCCACCAGTGGTTGGGCCAAGGTGATCAGAATCACGAAGGACATCAAGTTGATATTATACAAGGAGCAGTTGAATGAACTGGTAAGTTCAATCTATCCTGGAAAGAGACCATTGGAGTGGGCTGGGACAGGAGAATTGTCTTCAGTTCTCTGAAGGGCTGTCTTGTGGACCTTGCTAAGAGCAGTGTTAGCAGTGCTAAGACTCAGAATGGCCTGAAGCTGGAGGGGAAAACTATTGATAAGAAATGGGATATTTTAAGAGCTTTCTTAGGAGGAAAAGACAAAGCAGAGAAGGGAAAAGATGGCTGCCCAAACTCAATGGGATTATGGGAACAGACAACAGAGAGAAGATTGCTGTTGCTCAGTTGTTTCAGCCCTGAATGACTCTTTGTGACTCCATTGGGAGTTTTCTGGGCAGAGACACTAGATTGGTTTGCCATTTCCTTCTCCACATCATTTCACAGATGAACAAAACTGAGGCAAACAGGTTGAATTGACTTGCCCAGGGCCATATGACTAGTAAGTGTCTGAGGTCAGATTTGAACTCATGAAGATGACTCCTCCTGATTCCAGGTCTGGCACTCCTTCACTGAACCACCTAGTAGTCCAGGGATATGTCAGGGCCTCTTAATTCATTTTTGGTTTTTGTTTTCTCTGTCTGGGAGAACAACTTTTAGATGGGGAACAAGATAGGAAGAATAGGGACATGAGAGTTGAGGGCCAAGAGAAGCATACAAAGAATAAATGAGCTACTAAGTAGCTAGCCTTGATAAGTGAGAGTCACTTGGCCCAAAGGAACTACACACTAGGACAGCAAAAGAAATAATATGTGTGATTACTGATCCATGCTCCGTCATATTTGGTAAGTCCTGGAGAGCAGCAAACACATCACAGGATGACAGAAGGAGAATGGGCTGGGGGAATTAAATGCTAGTGAGTTTGACTCTGATTCCTAAGAAAGTTCTAAAATTATAATCAAGAAATGAAGTAATAAAACCACTTATTAAGTGCTATGTGTCTCTCTTAAATATCCAGGGAACTGAGACAAATTTATAGAAGTAAGAGCCATTCTCTAGTTGAGAAATGGGTCATGAGTAGGAATGGGAAGTTTTCAGAAGAAATCAAGGTTATCAATAGTTACATGAAAAAATGCTCTAAATCACTTCTGATTAGGGGAATGCAAATTAAAACTACTCTTACATACCACTTCACACTGCTCAGATCAACTAATGATATAAAAAGAAAATAATATATCAGAGAGGATGTGGAAAATTGAGACACTAAAGGCACTATTGGTGAAATGAACTGGTCCAACCATTCTGGAGACAGCCTTAAACCCTGACACCAAGAGGGAGTAGCCTTGGGAATAATGGTGCTTCCCAACCAGGGCCAATGCCCTAGTGGAAATGCAGTCTGATAACTCCTCACATTGAAACTACAGTCACATCTACTGGAGATCCAGAAAATAAAATTCTTGCTTTCATACCCTAGACAATGTCAGATAGCTCAAAATCAGAAACTTTTATCAATAGAAATGACATTTAAGGAGAGGAATTTTCATCTATTTGCTTTGTCATTGCACTTAAAGATCATGGGACTTTCCTATCTGACTTGCAGCAGAAACCTTCCCCAGATGTTGCCTCTGCAATTAAATGTGAGCTCCTCAAAAATAGGAACCATGTCTCTTTTCTACTTGTAACTCAAGTGCTTAGCACAGTACTTTTCATATAGTAGGAACTTAATAAATCCTTTGTTCATTCATTCAATGTAATCGTTTAGCACTGAGGTGCTGAACAGCAGTTAGGCTCCCTTAAGTGAGTTACTGGATGGATTTGGGCATACAAAGACAAAAACAAAACAATCCCTGGCCTCAGAAAGTTTGCATTCTGCTAGAGAAGGTGGGAGACAAAATGAGTTCACAGATAAGGACATCAAAAGTATATACAAAACAATATATACTCAATTCCACAAGGAGAAAGCATGAATGACTGGGTTGATCAGGCACTTCCTTGCATAAGAAGTTGTATTTGGGCCTTGTTTTAAGGGAAAATCTTGATTCTATATCACTCATGTGGGGAATGTGGAGTGTGATGTGGAATGTGGAGTGCCTCTTTAAGGGGATGGAGGGACTATGACCCAGTTCCTGAGATCTAAGCCAACTTTTGTTCCTTTCAGGATTTGAATTGCTCACAGAATGAGAGTTTCCATAAGGTGAGACAGGTATTATTGTGTAGCCTGGTTTCTTTAGGAAAAAGCTCCTCAGCTGTGGACATGTCTTTGTGTCTCTTCTTCTAGGAGAGGAATTGCTGGTGGAAAATGGCTGGTAGAAAGTCTACATGTCTTGGTGTTCCTTTCTCAGGTGCCTGGTACCATCCTTTTTTGGCAGATGGTTGGCATTCTGATAAGAACTGAGTCTGGGTTATTACAAAGTTCAGTGTGACTACATAACATCACTATAGTGAAAATATGCTCAATAGAAAAGTATATGTCGAACCTATACAGAATTGTATGCTGTCATGGGGAGGGAGGGGGTAGGGGGGAAGGTGTGGGGGTATAAAATCTTAATTTTAAGGAAGTGATTGTAGAACATTTATAAATAAATAAAATAAAAATAAAAAAAAAAGAACTGAGTCTGAGATGAGAAGGCTTTTTAAAGGTAGCTCTAGCTGCATAACATAAATGTACCATGACACAAGTTTAGAGACTCTTCTCCTACCCTGTACCATTCAAGTGGTTGTTTGAGACCAGCAGGGTGGTGAGAGTGGAGGAGAGTGGGAGGAAAACATCAGTCCAGAGGGCCAATCAATGAGAAGGGACTCCTATCTTACTGTAAGGGGTAGTAGAGAACTTGTAGAATTGTCTTATTCTTTCTCTCCTTACTGAGTTTTTCCTATGACATTTTCAGAGAATGAAAGTGATTGTTAGAGCTTAACAGAAAAATGGCTTGACCAGGCATCCCTAAACGTGCCTCCATGTGTTTGGTTAATAATTGTTCTCTGAGTCATTGCAAATGGTCCCTCAGTGATCTCATCAATATTCTCTGATGATGCATGTTGCAACCCCTTTGTCTTGAGTCTTCAAGGGTTCATGTGCCTCCTTCAACTAGTCAGTAAATAATTACTAAGTACCTGCCATGTGAAAAATACAATTATTGTCATTTTGCAACTATATATGTCTGCATGTATATGTGTTCTCCAAAGCTGGACAAGGAAATGGCAAACCGCTCCAGCATCTCTGCCAAGAAAACCACAGCTGGGTTCACAGAGTCAGACATGACTGAAATGACTGGACAACAAAAGGCCTCCAAAGATCTACAAGGCCACGTGAGGATCCGTCTCTTTAAAACTAGCCCATAGAGATATGTCAGTCTGCTCAACTAGCTGGTGGGTTCCTGTTATCCCTGTGTCACACCACAGGCTGAATGTGTTCCCTCTTTGGCAAACATTCCAGGGTTCTGTGATCCATTATTTGCATGGTGTCCTTAGTGTTCCTGGGAGAAAGGCCAGAACATGAGGAAGCTTAGAGGTCCTTGAGAAGGTGAATTTTCTGGTTATAGCAATGTGGAGGAAATTTCCAATTCTTCCCATTTCCATTCCATTTCCATTTCATTCCCAGAGTGAATAGCCTCCAGGTTCACTGAAAGTTCACTTCAGTCCAGGTCCAGTCTCCACTATAAAAGAGAGCATTCTCTAAACCAGAGAGGCAAAGTGTGTTTCTTCCTTAAATGAGCTAATGATGTGCCAAGGTTCAGCAGCCTCATGAATATTCATGATTCCAAATAAATCACCTTTCACATTACAAGCCCCAGGGATATTCTGGTGCTTGAATATGTCTGAAGCCCAAAATTGAGGCAAGCTTAATCACAACAGGACCCAAACCATGTGAAAAACCCAAACAAACCAAAAACATGGCCAAATTGAAGGGTGATGGCATTTTTCCCTTTCCCATCTTGCACATACAGTTGGCCTCTGGGACACTTGGAGGTAGGGGGACTTCTCTCTCCTTCAGTCCTCCTTCTGTCCCTCTTGCCACATCTTTCTCTTTCATACCTTCTACTGCATCCCATGTTGCCATGCCTTCTCCTCCGCATTGTCTGGTGCTCTCATGATCCAACAACCCAGGAAAACATTAAGCACATTCGCTGTCCTGTGCTGGAAGCTAGGAACACACAAGGGAAAACAAATGGGGCTTGCCCTAAGGGGCTCCCATCCTATTGAGATGATACGACATGCAGGTAGGTTGGTGTCCTGAGGATCACTGAGAAATCAGGAGAATAAGTAAGCAAGAAATGAGTATCAAAAATGAAGGGGTGGATCAGGGAAGGCTTTCTGTCTGAGCTGGATCTTGATGAGCTGGATCCCATCAAGTTGGGAGCGCTAAGGGTAAAAGGCTGCTTCTGCCTTCTCAACATCCCTCCAATGGATTCCCTTCTCTCCTCTGACCCTGCTCCAACCCTGGTACAGACCCTCAGCACCTCACACCTGGACTCTTGCAGTAGCTGCTGAGGGTTTGCTGCTTTCACCTTGTCTTTTTTCCAGTTCATCCTCCTTTCAGCTATTGAAGTGATTTTCCTAAAGAACAGGTTGAATAACCTCATCCTCCTAGTCAATCACCTCCAGTGGCTTCCTATCATCTCCTGGGACAGATATAAAATCTGCTGCCACTTCAAGTCCTTCATAAACTGCCTCCAACCCCAAATTTTTCAGTTTTGGACTTTGTGCAGCTCTGTGTCACTGAAATCCAATTTAAGCATAAGTCAAGATATTGCTGTGTGATGTCATTGATCCTCTTTGAAAAGAAAGGACCAGCAATGATGTTGACAATCACAACAACACACTCCCTTCTGTGTTCCAGGGACACTGGCTTCCCAGATATTCTGTTTACAAGACACCCCAACTCTCCACTCTGGGCATTTTCTCTGGCTTTTCCCCCTGACTGGAATGCTCTCCTTCCTCATCTCTGCTTCCAGGCTTTGCTGACTTCCTTCGAGTACTGACTAAAGCTACTTCTTCTGTGCTATAACAGTACCAGATGCCACAGAGTGGCGATTATCACAACAATCTGCTACTGGCTAAGAAATGGTGTGGCGGATCAGTGGAGTAGATTAAGTACAAATTGCATGATAGTAAATGGCCATAGCAATCTAGCATATGATAAACCCAAAGATCCAAGCTTTTGGAACAAACACTCATTATTTGATAAAAAAAATTGCTGGAGAAACTGAAAAACATCAGAAACTAGGTATAGACCAACATCTCACACCATATACCAAGAGAAGGTCAAACTAGGTGCATGATTTACACATATAGGGTGATATAATAAGCAAATTAAGAAAGTGGGGAATAGTTTATCTGTCAGATTTATGAATAAAGGAAGAATTTATGACCAAAGAAGATAAAGAGAGCTTTACAAAATGTAAAATATATCATTTTGATTACATAAAATTAAAAAATTTGCACAAACAAAACCAATGCAACCAAAATTATAAGGAAAGCAGAAAACTGGGGGGAATTTTTGCAACAAGTATCTCTGATAAAAGCATCATTTCTCAAATATATATAGAGAACTGAATCAAATTCATAAAAGTACAAGTCATTCCACAATTGATAAATGGTCAAAGGATATGAAAAGACAGATTTCAGACAAAGAAATCAAAGCTATCTTTAGTCATGTGGAAAAACGCTCTAAATTACTATTGATCAGAGAAATGCAAATTAAAACAACTCTGAGGTACCACCTCACACCCATCAGATTGGCTAATACAACAACAACAAAAAAGGAAAATGTGGAATGTTGGAGGGGAAACTAACGCACTGTTGGCGAAATTGTGAGTGATCCAATCATTCTGGAGAACAATTTGAAACTATGCCCAAAGGGTTATAAAACTGTGCATATCCTTTGATTCAGCAATACCACTACAAGGTCCGTATCCCAAAGACCCTGTAAAAAGGGAAAATGAGATATTTGTACAAAAATATTTATAGTAGCTCCTTTTTTTTGTGGTAACTAAGAATTGGAAAGCAAAGAGATGCCCATCAATTGAGGATGACTGAACAAATTGTGGTATATGATTGTAATTGAATATTATTATGCTATAAGAAATGATGAGCAGGGTGATTTCAGAAAAACTTGGAAAGACTTACGTGGACTGATGCATAGCGAAGTGAACTGAACCAGGAGAATATTGTATACAGTGACAGCAATATTGTTTAATAAAGGATTGTAAATGACTTAGCTGTTCTCAGCAATACAATGATCCAAAACAATCCCAAAGGACTAATGATAAAGCATATGATGCACCAGAGAAAAACTGATACTGATTGAATACTCTATTTTTCACTTTCTTTCATTTTTTTCTTTTATTCATGTCTTCTTGTACAAAATGACTAATGTGGAAGTGTTTTACATGATTGCACATGTATAACCTATATCTGATTGTTTACTATTTCAGCGAGGGGAGAGGGGAGAGAGGGAAGGATAGAATGTGGAACTCAAAACTTTAAATAAAAATGCTAAAAAAAGAGATACATGGGATAGGGATAAAAAATAAATGGAATAAAGATAAGGTGGGGAGTATGGTATGATTTTTTTCTCCTTTTGGTTTACTTTGCTATTCTGTCCTAATTAAAAATTTTACTATTTGAAAAAAGTGCCCCTTCTATAGGATGCCTTTACTGATCCTCCTTAATGCTAGTCCCTCCAGGGATTATCTTCAGTTGATCCTCTTCGTGTTTATGTTTGTACATAATTGTTTACAATCTGTCTTCTTCATTAGACTGTGAACTCTTTTATGGAAGGAACACCCCTGTTCCACGCATTTTTCATATCCCCAGCACTTAGAACAGTGCCTGACACATAGTAGGTAATTGATAAACATTTGTTTACTTGAAGACTTGAATTCCAGGTATGGGGTACAGCCTGTGCAAAGGACTGGAGGTGGGAGAAGGCATGAAAAGTTCAAGGTGTAGAAAATAGAACTACATAGCTGGACTGGAGGATCTGAGGGGGATCTGTGTGCTCCAAGCTTAGAAAGGGAGGTTGGAGCCAGATTCTTAAGTGTATCCAATGCCATTTTACCTCATAAACAATGGAGGTATGAGAGTGACAGACTTGTGCTTTTGGAAGATCGTTCTGTTCTCTGTGGAGAGGGTTGCTTGCAGGGCAGAGACAGGAGGCAGAGACACCAGTTCAGAGGGCATTGCTCTAGTACACCTGAGATGGGGTGGAAGGCCCAAACTAGGGAAGCACCTGAGTGAATAGAGAGAAGAGGGGATGCTATAAAAGTAGACTTGACACTTGCCTGAATGGAGGGTGGAGAGTTGGGTTAATAGAGAGAAAGGGTCAAGCTGAAGGTTTTCTCTGACTAATCAAAAACTCTTTGCTGGCATGATCACATGTGTCTAATCCTTCTCTGGCCACAGCCCTCTCCTTGCCAATCATGACCCGAATTCCTGAATTCTAACCTACTGGTCTATTGTCCACATGCATGACACTGGATCCAATGACCCCCCTGGCAGTCACTAGTACACCAGAGCATCTTTGGTGCTTTCTGCTCTCCTGGAGAATCCAACCTGGAGGAATGACCCTCCTACTGGTGGGAATGGAGAACCCCATGGATGGTCAAGTGGAAAGAGGGTCTTCAGGGGAACTAGGGTTGACTTTTGGTGAAGAGAGTCTTTTCATGGCTACTCTCAATGTATGTGGGCTCTTCTCCTCTATCAATATCTCAAAAATCCTGAGCCCTTAAACAAATTCTTGCTCTAGTGAAAACCAGGCTTTGGTCCAAGTCTAAGAAGGGTGTTGGCAGATTTATCTAAGGGTTTCAGAGGCTTGGGGAGGCAAGTCTTGGCTCATATGGAGGCAGTGCAGCCATTATCTTATCTCTCATCCTAGAAACAGAAAATCTCACTAGCCTGGATTGAGATGGCATGAGTGGCTGGAATGCCCCAGCTGGGGATTAGCTTGAGCTATCAAGTAGGGTGGTAGGGTGGGCAGGGCAGAAGGTGCCTAAACTGGGAGCCAACACCTCATGTACATGTTAGGAAACATGGTGTAGAGGCAGGAATAATGCAGGCCTTAGCTGAGAGAGGTGAGCTTTGCAAGGCTTCAGATACAGGCTCTTGGGACTCACAGTCTAGGCCTTGGGCTCAGTCATCCTGGGAAAGATCATAGACAATCATATACAGGATACATCTGATGCCTGTTTGTGGAAAGTAGTCCATACCTTGTCTTTTGTTTATACATGTATCTATGTATGTAGGTGTACATGGATGTGTTCATGTATTGTATCTACTTTTTTTCCCTATTCTGGAGTCCAGTTCTTTCCTGATATACTCCCTCCCTCTTAAACCCTCTCTGATAATAAAGGAGAACCCTTGAGAATAGCCCAGCTAGACCCTGGGTCCATTTCAGTAGCATTCTGGTCCCTGTGGTCCTAAGCATGGGGAGTGACTGGTGCGCATCCTCCTCTGTGTGCAGGGGCCAGGAGTTGCCAACCCTCTTAGCCTGTGCTGGGCTCTCTTCCTGGGTATCAGTACCATCATTACATCTGTCATCATTGTTCATCCTCACTTTCCTCTCTCTCACTTCACCTCAGTTCTCTTGTGTCCCTCTCACTTCCTCATGGTCATCATTTCTAACAGAGGATTGCAATGGAACTCTGTTCTTGAACCATGTGTCTAGCCATTACCTATCCATGGGTACCCATTTGGTTCTAGCTCTTTGTAGCCACAAGGGGCTGCTGGGAATGTTTCATTTCAAATGGGAACTCTTTCTGACACCAACCTGGGCATACACTTGCTTCTCCCGTTGAATCCTGGACTTGAGTTTGATTCTACTGAAAGAAAGTACTTATAGGTACAGTAACACAGAGCACCAGATCTGGAGTTAGGAACACCTGAGTTCGAATCTGACCTCAAACCCTAACTAGCTGTATGAACCTGGACAAGTTAGTTCATCTCTGTTTGCCTCAGTTTTCTCATCTGTAAAATGGGGATGATAACAGCACCTCCATCCCAGGGTTGTGAGGACCAGAAGAGATGAGTTGTAAAAAGCACATGTCAGAGTGCATAGCACATAGTAGGCATCATATGAATATTAACTCGTATTATCTACAGGGATTCCTGGAGAACGTTCAAGAACGGAAGCTCTTCCTTGAAAGTACCCCTCCCCCATTCATTAAATGTTTACTTGCCAAGCATTGTGCAAATCCCTGGAGAGGCAAGCAGTACTCTCAGACCACCTCCGGGTAGCCAACAGCACACAGGCTTGGGGGTCCTCGCTTCGAGGACTGAGGACTGTTCTGGTTTGAAAAACTGTTTGCTTAATTGTTGAGTGAAAAGGGTGGGGGACGTGGTAGATCAGGGAATTCCTGTGACGTAAAGCTGCCCCTTCAGAAGGCTGAGTTGGTGTCTGGGGACAAAGGACCCCAAAAAAGCTATACCAAGGTCTAGGGCACCAGTGCCCCCAGCACCATCCCTAGGCTTCCCAGCCAGTGCTTGTTTGGGGCAGGGAAAACTCAAGCTGACTGTAATTGATTAGTGATATTCTGCTTTAGAGGAGCTCATTACTGATGGGCAGCATGCAGGGATGTTGTGCCTTCCACCCCAGAGGGCGGTTTGGCCTGAACTCCCTGTTCTCTCCCACTTGGCCTCTTTGGATGGAAAGCATTTTTCAGATACTGTCTGGCCAGGGTTACAGATGGAGGCTGTGGTCATGGAACACACTTGCAGGGTCAGGCTTTGATGGTGGGGACCAGACCCCTTGACCTTGGTAGCAGCAAGCTCCAATGGCAGATTGTGCTAGCCCTGAGCTGGGAGGAAGACAGATGGTGATGTGATGAGTGTATCCCTGCCTCCATGTCTCAGCCTCTCTCACTATTTTAGCAGTTTGACTTGGTATCTGCCTTGCTGAGCCAGGCTGAGTCATCAGGACTGTTTGGGACAGCCATGCTGGCCAGGATCCCACTCAGCAGCTGGCCCAAGAAGCAGCCTCTGGCTTCAAGTCTTGCTCCTTTGCAGGCGTTTTTCAGCAGCCAGCCAAACAAGGTAATAGCAAGGAGGGTGAGATGACCTTAGCTCCCCCCTTGCATAGAAATGGGAACTGCTCAGCATGCAGAAGGTTGGGGAGGAGGTGACTCAGGGGAGCCATTATCAGCTCCCTCACCTCCTACAGTCCTTCCCTGATAGTTCAACATACCAAACACCAAAATGTCATGGCCAATGAACGGACTTTCCTCGGTGATGCTGACAAATGAGCACCATACAAGTGGGGGAAAGAACCAGGCTCTGTCTTGCCCAGTTCAGCAAAGCAACCTGGCAATGGCAGATATCCGCTAGAGCAATCAGGGACATTCTCCTCCTGTAGACGTAGGGGGCTGTAAATTGCTCCCCTGCCTTCCTGCCCCAGCTCCCAGAAGTGCTGTCCCAATGGAGCCTAGGGCCCTGGTAGTCTTGTTCCTTACTCACACTGCTCCCCATTAGGTTCAGATTCCTCATTCTCTTCTCACTCATCACCAGGGCCATCTGAAGACTTAGTCTCAGAAGGACTTACCCCTTTAGACACAAGAATATATAGGGAACATTCTCTCTCTTCTTCCCTTTTCTAACTACTGTGACTATTTTGTAGGGCAAAGGGGGTCTGGATCTTCCTCCAAACAAGTGCAGGAATCCAACTTGCTTGAACTTTCTTAGACTTCTCTTGGTCTATTTTGTCTCATTCATGGGAGGCATGGCATATGGAACTCACAGTAATTCCATTCTGCACTTTTCATTTGGATGACATGACCAGTTCTACTTCATCTCAGGGCAGTGGGATGGAGACACATTTAGGGTTAGGGTGATGGGCTGTGGCTAACTGCCAATGAACACTTATTACAGAGTCTCTGAGGTGGAAAGAAGGGATTATCGAAGAGATTTTCATGACGTCTTTGATGGGGGAGGGAGGAAGGATCAAAGAGAGAAAACTCAAAAGTCTCATAATTTTCATTAAGAAACTGTAAGAATACTGGACTTTGGAGATTCTGGTTTTTTCTTTGGAGCTAGAGGATGCTTCCTGTAACTACTGTGGTCAACCTTCCTGGACTATGCTTACATCTATCATCTCAGTGACAGAGTCTTAATTGAAATGACATCTCAAAATTATTTCTTTAAAATTCATTGTTTAATTCAGTAAATTTAGTATTAATTAAAACCAGCAGGCCTAGTCTTTCTGTTATCCATTTTTCATTCTCTGAGCCCTGGGAACAGTCCAGGAAATAATAGTTCAATTTTTTTTTGTCCCAGGGCTCATTTCTCTTTACAACAAGAGTTCACTCTGGTGTCTGGGAAGGGAATACAGTTTCTACTAGTATTTTCACATTGATCTAGCACTGACTTGGGAGAGGCTTGCCAGAAGATTGGGAAAAAAGAGAAAAAAGGAGTTGCTATGATGGAGGAGGGAGTGAAAGTAAAGGAAGAAAAGGAGAAAGAGGGAAAGAAGAAAAGGAGGTGGCATGGTGAATACAGCTGAGGAAGAGGAAAGGAGGATAAGGAAAAGAAGGAACAGAGGATGGCCAGGTGGAGAATAAGGAGGGAAAGGGGGGAAATGGTAGCAAAAGAGGAGGAAGAAAAAGAGGATGATGAGAAGGTGGCAGAGGAGAAAGAAGACAATGAGTTGACCTGGCTTTGGAGAAAACTGAAGAGGGGGGAGGAGGGAGAGAAAGAGGTGATTTGGTTGAAAAGGGGGAGAGGGAAGAAGGGAAAGAAGGAATGGATAGTGAGGGGGCCTGACAAAGAAGGAAGGGCAAAAGGAAATGGTAGAATGGTTGCAAAAGAAGAGGAAAAGAAAAAGGGAACCTGGTGGTAGAAAAGGCCGAGGATTGTGCTCCTGAGGTTTCTTAATTCAGTGCAGTGTTTGGGATAAGATGAGGAGTATCATCACAGTTGGGCTGTGGACAGCCAGAGTCACTGTGGGACTGGGCCCCACCTGGTGCCAGAGTAAGGATTCTGGCACAAACTAGTATTTAGTTCTCCACGCATGAGGCTCAGACTCCACATATGTCAGGAGGGATGCTCAATCTGCTGAACTGATATAAGATTGTTTCTGTTAAAAGAAATAAGCCATTGATCCTTTAAGTTGAATGAGACTACAGTGATTTCTAGTTCAGGAGGTTCCCTCTACAGCTCATTTTTATTTTTATTTTTTTTATTAATAAATTTATTTAAATTTTTACATTCATTTTCACAAGATTTTGGGTTCCAAAATTTTCTCCCCATTTG
>CM053772.1:951345-974000 GCA_028658325.1 Potorous gilbertii
ATTTTCTTCAGCATTTTTTGGGGTCTCCTTTATTAAGGTATTGACCCATTTTTCATGCTTTTCTTGCATCTCTCTCATTTCTCTTCCCAGTTTTTCCTCCACCTGTCTAACTTGATTTTCAAAATCCTTTTCAAGCTCTTCCATGGCCTGAGCATTTGGATATCTATTTCAGATGTTTGGGATACAGAAGCCTTGACTCCTATTTCTTTCCCTGATGGTAAGCATTGTTCTTCCTCATCAGAAAGGAAGGGAGGAAATATCTGGTCACCAAGAAAGTGACCTTCTATAGTCTTATTTTTTTTCCCTTTTCTGGGCATTTTCCCAGCCAGTTACTTGACTTCTGAGATTCCTCTCCACCCCCTCAGGGCTTTCAGTGGCGGGTGTGGCTGCTATTCAATGTGAGCTTAAGTTCTGGTGCAGGAACTCCCAGGACGATGTCCCATCCACAGACCACATATTCCATTCCTTATCCCCACTCAGGCATCTTTGACAGACTCTTGCAATCTTGGCCAGTGACCCACCAACAAATATAGACCCCCCAACTAATTCTAGTTTTAAAATGCATCTCCCCAGACTGAAATGTTAAGTTTAAGTTCTGCCAAAGATAGAATATGGCCCTCAGGGGGTCATACTCTTGTTCTTAGTCTCTGTTTTGACACTGGTGAAGGTGATCACATAATATCAACGGGAAGGCAGCAAGCCTATTTGCTGGCCAGCCAGAAAACGCTAAACCAATTTATGTCTCTCACAGTCACCCTGGTATCTAGCAGTGGTGCTGAAGCTGCCTGAGGAAGAGGTACTAGCTGGCTTCAGAGGTGTCCTTCTGCCACATTAGCACTTTTTTTTAACTGATCCATCCATCAGCTTCATGATACATAGGAGACCCTTGGCTTTAAAAGGGGGTGCTGTCCTATAGAACTGCAGTTCTAGCAAGTACCTTGAAACTGGACAGAAAATGAGTGAGACCTTTTTTGAGGACCACTCACTGGAGTACATTTAGAGGCATTCCTCCCCAGGCCTCCTCAGCTTTGGCCACAGAGACTCCCAAAGAGTATCCATAGAGACACAGATAAGTTTCATTTGAACACTGATGAAATCACAGGACTTTGGAGACAGAAGCATAAGAATTGTCATTGCTCTTCTCTAAAACTGCTGGACAGCTGGACATATTAGAATAATGCTTGCTTATGTATTTTAAAAGTATCACACAGCCATGACTCTACTTCTCATTAACAAAAACCAATCAACCAACCATGGAGCATTTATTAGGCACCTACAAAATGTCAGGAACTGGGGAGATAGACACAAAAGTGAAATGATTTCTGTCCTTTAGGAGTTGACATTATCAGGGGAGAGAATACATGCAGATATGAGCAAAGACATATATATATATATATATATATATATATATATACACACACATATGTATACATATATACACATATGCATGCATACATACATATAAATATATTCTAAGTGCCTCCAAGTGAAAGATGGAGGTGATGCATTGCCTATCATGTTCTCTTCTTGATAAACTCTTTGGGAGATACAGAAGAGGCAGGTTTCAGTATATTCATTTTTAAATGAGAAAACTGAAGATGTATGTAATATCGATGTGTTGTGACTGAACTTTTTCTGGTTATCTCCAGGGTCAGACAAATAAACCAGGTCCTGCTCATTGCTCAGCAGCTATATGCTTTGTTACTATAATTCATTGGGTGTTTTGTTGACCCCAGTGATGACATTTTTTAGATTGTTCATTGGTCCAATCTGTTAATCAGTGATCAACTTTGGAATTACTGACCCTTGAAAGAAGGGGGTTATTTGACTCATGGAAAACTAAACCATCAATGGAAGGTTGAATCAGCCACCAGTTCTCTCAATTTCCAGACAGAATGTCTTTCCTCAGACTTTGAATGTGAAACAGAATAACAATGTGAGTAATACAGTTTGCACAAGATGGATGCTGAGGACATTAAAAGGAGTCTTCACCTCCCACCTTTCACATGAATTGGTCAGGTCTCTTTGTGCCTATTAAGTAAACCTACCAAGTCAAAATCAAACTTCTTAGCTTGGCATTTCAGGCCATTCTCAGCCTGCCCCCTCTCTATCTTTTCAGTCTTGCTTCATGTTACTCCCCACTCCCCACATGTGCGCACACACATGCATACACACCTATCCAGCCACACTAGATTGCTTCCTCCCCTTCGTACACATTCTTTGTGTTTTAATCATTCCATCCTCTATGGTTCAAATCTACCTGCCTATTTAACTGTACCTGTGAAGTTGCTGCTTAGTCTTAAGGTTCTGCCACAATTTCTTCTCCTTCAGGCAGATTGCCATATTCTCCTAGCTGTGAATGACTTCTCAGACCACTTGGCTTACCTCACTCTGATCCATCAATTATATTTTATTTGGGCTGCAGTTCTCTGTATCAGTCCTGAGCACTTGACCTACTTGATTCCTTCAGCACCTGCTCAATGTATACTTCTCCAACTAAATCCAATCTTTCATTTTCAATCAGGAAGCATCCAATTGCACTTATGGGACTGGCAGGACAAGTTAGTCACAGCAGAAAACTAAGCTATGACTCTAAAGTGATTAGGAGTGTGTGTGTGTGTGTGTGTGTGTGTGTGTGTGTGTGTGTGTGTGTAATTTATCCCGAATTCTGCCTCCAAGTGGGGTCCCGCAAGAAGGGATTCTTTGTACATAGCTTTGAAGTCACACATTCCTTTGGACACTGACCTTTTCCTTGGTGCCATTCCTCACTGTGTTCTCTAGACCTGACTCTCAAAACCTTTGGACTCTTTCAAAAAATCAAATATACCAGGGCAACATAAAGACTCGCCATCACTGAGGATGTCATATTCTATTTGTCCTCAAATTGCACGTAAAACCTGAAATGTGGAAAGGTTTCTATGAATCGTTGCAGAATGACAAAAGTGAAAACTAAAGAGCAAAACATCTCCTAATTGCAACTATGTGATTAAAGACAACAGCAATAGCAACAGATTCATGTTTTATTTCAAAAGAAAAGGTCTAAAACAGGGCTTTTTAACCTAAGGTCTATGAACTTAAAAAATTTTGATAACTGTATTTCCAAAGAATTCATTCCCTTTGTAATGACGGTAGAAGCAATATTTTAACCATTTTTCCCCTCTTTCCTTGAGCTGCCTCCCCGCCCATGTGAATTAGGCTAATTTTTCCTTAAAAGCTCTTAGAACATTCCTTGAACTTAGGAAGGCTCAGGGGACTAAATTTATTGTTTTTGTTTAGTTACTTTCAGTCATGCCTGACTCTTCATGACCCCTTTTGGCACTTTTTTGGCAAAGGTATTGAAACGGTTTGCCATTATCTTCTCCAGCTCATTTTAGAGATGAAGAAACTGAGGCAAACAGGGTTAAATGACTTTCCCAGGGTCACACAGCTAGTAAGCATTTTAATACTCATTTATAAAAAATTATGTTGTAAACTCTTTCCTTCCCTTCCCCTCTCATTGAGAAGGGAAGCAATTTAATATAGGTTATGCATGTTTAGTTATGCAAAACTTATTTTGGTGTTAGCCATGTTGTAAAAGAAAACACGGAAAAAACTCCAAGAAAAATAAAGAAAAAGTATGTTTTGATCTCCATGTAGATACTATCAATTCTTTTCCTGGAGATGGATAGCATTTTTCATCATAAGTCCTTCAGAATTGTGTTGGATCATTGTATTGCTGAGAATGGCTAAGCTATTCACAGTTGATCATCACACAATATTTCCTGGTTCTGCTCATTTTACTTCGCACCAATTCATGTAAGTCTTTTCAGATTTTTCCAGAAGTTTGTTTTAAAATGGATTAAAACGTGCACCATCAAATCAAGGATGCATTGGCCCACTCTGAAAGGAATGGCATTTTGTGGTGGTACATTTTGGTGTGTTTGTTATTTCAAAAATCTCATTAAATTAAGTCATATCCATGAATCTGGAGAAAGAATGTTAACAAAAAGAGATCCTGTATTCTCCAATTACATCATGTAAACCATTAGCCATGGTGGTTTGAGGAACTACATTTCTGGAGCCTTAGTTTCTGCATCTGTAAATTGATGAGATCTTTGCCTTCATGAGGAGTTTGTTATAAATATGAACAGAAACACACTTTGGTAAAAGGTATGTTGCTATCTAGGATTTACCTAAGGTTACCTAAAAAAATCTATGGGCACAAGTATAGCTTTCATAGTTACAATATAAAGGCATATTATTCCAGCATTGAAAAAGTTGCTCATTCCACCTTGAGATGATGCCGGCTGAAGTAAAAATCAAGGAAGACTACATGCTCATAACGTCACACTCAAGTGCCACTTGTAGTTTTGTGTATGTTTCTTAAAATGTCCCACATCTTTAGATTTTCAGCTCCCTAGTGAAACATAAAGTTAGCTCCAAACAAGACAAGGAGCAAAAGCCCAGAGAATGAATTAATGAGCAGCCAATTTTGAATGCAGGTCAGAGCTGTAATCCTATGGACTGATTCCGCCTTTCCACTTGGGCTTCCCTCTGCTGGCTTTGAGTTTAAGCAGAATCTCTTCATTCATTTACATTTAGACTCACTGCTATTGGAATTTCTCATTAACAAAAGAACAAAGATAAGGGAGCAGCCAGGGCACATGGTGCTGGAACAAAATGGAATAATTTCTGAACAAAGATGAGGAGACCTGGCCTGGGCATTGATTTTAAGGACACCACTTTCTTGTTGGAGGTATCCACCACTATCCTAGAGTTATCCCTCACTCAGCTGGTCTACATCAGCTGGTCTACACCTTAAGCCTACAGAATGGATGGAACCTCCAAGGTCATCTTGTCCACCTTTACATCTTACACACAAAGAAACTGAGACCCATGCAAACCAAGGTTTTTGTCCAAGGTCACACAGGCAGGACATATCAATACAGAGATGTGAACAAAAGTGGTCTGATTCTAAATCTAGGATTCTATCCGTAACCCTTAATTGCCAGGCACTAATGTAGAGGAGAGTTGGGGGGGTGTTGTAGAATGAGAGATATCCCTGTAGACAAAGGGTGAGGCTACTGTGATGATGGGCTATGAATGGCTATCTTGTCCTTGCACTTCAATATTCCAACTGCAGCTGACTTGCCTATTGGCTCCCCCTTCCCTTGTTTGCTGATTGCCTTGCTGGTCAGATGGTGTACCACTTATCCTTCATGCCATTTACTGAATTCTGCCAGCCATTCAGATAGTCCTAAATGGCAAACTTTGTTCAACAAGTCAAGGGTTCCTAGCAAGATCCCCAGCCATGTTTCTTCTCTTTTCCCAGATATTAGATACCCCCATCCCATTAAAGGTTGATTTCATGCTTAATGGACATAGTTTCATTTCATTTTTCTGGGAAGTGGAGAAATCATTTTGCATCCAAGACCAACCCCTGTAGGGCACTGTTTAGGGTGAGCTATCTCATGAACAGTGACCCTTGTAGTGACTGTGCCCAATGAGACAAAACACTTTGTAGGGCATTGAACATACTCCCTCCTCTCTTCCCCGGCAGCCCAGGATTCATGAGGATGTTCCTTTATTGTTGGTGTTTAAAAGAAATCAGGTGGAGGATATTTTCTGAAACCTAAACTAGGACACATAGGCTGAGAAAGGAAAAAGAAAGGAAATTTCTTTTGCAAGCCTCATGAAATATACTTTTTTTTTTGTTTCCAAGAATTATCATTGGACTGAAAAAATTCATGATCTTTTTGGGTAAGAGCTTCCAAATGGATAGACTTATTATTAGTGAACCTTCTCTGTGATTTATAGTCTTAGAGAGCTGCCTATAGTAAAGAGAATAAAAGTGACTTGTGCAAGGTCACATCCAGTGTGTATCAGAGGTGGCACTTGGATGGAGTTATAACAATAGAAAATAGAGAGATAGATAAATGAGATAGGGATGAATAGATAACAGCCATCAGGGTCTGCATAGGGGAATATAAAATGCATGAACTTTGAAGGAGAAGTTACTTATGGAGTTAAAAGAGCATGGGGAGGTGTTGGGAGTGGCATTGAGGAACAAAGGGTGTGCAGCATCTCCATAGTGAAGGGGTAAGGATGATCATTGGTGCATCTCATCCTGGAAAGGATAGTCAGACATGGTGTGTCTTCTGGAGAAAGCCAGGGCATGTGTGTGCAAGCTAGAGTGGATGTGGGAGGAAGAGATTCAGTGGTAAAGGCCGATGGTTAACATTTGAATATGGCCTAAGGGGCCCAAAGAAAAAGGAGGATGGTGGAGCTAGGGACATGGCATAGAAAGGGCCAGGGGCTTTCTCTGCTCATCTCTGACTTTTTTTGACCCCTCTCTGGGTGACTAGCAGGATACTTGATATGTGGAGAACCTCATGGTTTGAAGACCAGTCAATGACTATTGGACAGAACTTTTTTCAGAGGTGACTGCCTCCTATGTGCTGCACATAGCTCCACTGAGCCTGTGGCAGAAAGTGAACATGTCCCTTTAGCCAGAAGAACTGAGTTGAATTCCAAATACCATGTTTTACTATCTAGGAGATTGACTTTTATGAGTCACTCACTTCCCCTGTTAAACTTTAGTTAACTCATTTGTAAGTAGGAGTGTTTGCCATCCTCATCCTCACCCTTCTTGGGTGGTTATGGGGAATACACTTAGTGAACCTTAAAGGACAGGAGAAACAATGAAGATTATGGGTCCTGGGAACCCATAACTGATTTAGTGGATGTTCCAGGAGATGGTTCCTTCTCCTTACTTTAGTTTCAGTCAGAATAAGCATTGGAGGCCATTCTATAAGAAGATACTGTTCTTGAAATAATGCAACAGAACTCAGTTTTTGTGGACACAGAAGCCCCCAAACGTAATTCCCCTCTAGTGCTACAGGGAAATCCCCAGACTCCCATGCCTTGCATTCTTCTGGGTTTCAGTCATAATTCAGCTCTTCTCATGATGATTCTTCTCTCTAGACTTTTATTTCTCTGAAGGATGAAAAACTAAATTCAATACTTTCTCAAAGAATTAGATAATAGATGTAGGGTTGGACCGGCGACATCCATGAACAAAGACAAACTATTAGTCATAATAACATGAGCCAGTGCAGGAGGAAACTATCTCAGTGTGCATATATTGAGAGAAGAGAAGGATGGGAGTGAAGCAACCAGCTGAATAATAGCCCTGCATTGTAGCATTCTGGCATCTGGTCCCGAGTCTTTTGAGTATAATGGGTTTCATGGCACAATGCCATGGTGGTATTGTGGTTTACCTGTGGAGGCATTAGATGCTATGCTGCTGCTTGTGAGGAAGAAGAGAAAAGAGGAGTCATGTCTACTTAGACATTCAAATCTTCCTCATTGGAGAGACAACATAGTCTATTAGAATTCTGGGCCCTTACCTCTTGCACTCAATAGATGAATGACCCTGAGAAAGTCCCATAACATCTCTGAACAATAGTTTCTTCCTTTGTAAACTGGGATTGACTGTATTAATGATATCTATCTCCTAGGTTTGTTGGGTAAGTTAACTGAGATAAGGATGCAAAATGCCAGAGAAATCAATGTCAGGTGTCATTCTTCCAGGTTTGCTGAGACATGTCCAAGAAGAATCTGAAGTTTCTTAAGGTACTAGGAATTGTTTTATTTGTGAGGAAAAAGGATTCTAGCTTCTAATCTCTATGCTCATGTGGGAACTCGAGACTCTCCTTCTCTCGGAGGAGACTTGGAGACTGGTCAGTTCAACAACGGCCTGAAAAAATGTGGGAAGAGGGAACAAGCTAGATCTCCAACTAAGTCACAAAGCAGTGATTGTGGAAACAATTTGGTTCTGGATAGAAAAGACAGCGTTTATTCTATGAACCATATTAGTACACAGCATATGGAAGTAAAAGAACAAGTAGCATCCTGTTCAATAAACACAAAGGCCTCAGTTACTGGGAGTAGGGATTTATTTACTGATAAAAACTGCTGAGAAAACTGGAAAGCAGTCTGTCAGAAATCAGGTACAAGCCAACATCTCTCACCATTTACCAAAGTAAACTCCAGGTAAAATTCTGACTAAGATATGCTAGGAGCCATCATAAACAAATGAGAAGAACAAGGAAGAAATTATCTTTCATATCTATAGGTAGGGAAGAGTTTATGATGAAGGACAAGATAGAGAAGATCACAGAAGATATAATGAGCAATTCTATTATATAAAAGTAATGGTTTTTACATAAACAAAAGTAATGCAGTGAAAATTTGAGAGAAAAGTTATTTGAGAAATACTTTCAATATTTCTTTGAAAAAGATCTCGTATATAAGATATATAAGGAACTGATTCAAATTTACAATAGTAGTAATATTCATTTCCCAATAGATAAATGATAAAATGATATGAGTAGAGTTTTCAAAAGAAGAAATCCAAACTATCAGCAACTATACAAAATATACCAAATCACTAATAAGCAGAGAAATGCAAATTAAAAGAATTTTGAAGTTTTCTACCTTACACACATTAGATTGGCAAGGATAACAAAAGGGGCTAACAAATGTGGAAGATCTGTGGGAAAACAGGTAATGAGTGCATTGCTGGTGTGAATTGGTCCAACCATTCTGGAAAGCAATTTGGAACTATGTCTGGAAAGTTCACTTTGATCCAATGATTTCACTTTGTTATTGTTGTTCAGTTGTTTCCGTCATGTCTGACTCTTTGTGACCCCATTTAGATACCGAAGTGGTTTTCCATTTCCTTCTCCAGCTCATTTTACAGATGAGGAAACTGAGGCAAATAGGATTAAGTGATTTGCCACAACTAGTAATACTTCAAAGAGGTCAAAGAAAGAGGAAAAAGTAACTATATATTTAAAAGTATTTATATGTTTTCTTAGTAGTCCTAAACTATAAACTCATGGTATGATCATCAATTGTATATGAATGTAATGGAATATTATATTACATATGAATGTAACGGAATATTGTTTTTCTGTAAGAAAGGACAGGATCAATAGTTTCAGAAACATTTCATGAACTGTTGGAGTGAAGTGGATAGAACTAGGAATACAATTTATACAATGACACTAACATTATGAAAAAACCCACGATTATGAAAGACTTTAGGATTCTGCTCAACGCAACGATAAACTATGACTCTAGAGGCCTAGAGATGAAAACTGCTGCCAACTCCCTTCTTCCAGGCAAGAGGGACGGAGAATGAAAGAGACTAAAGGCTACTTGTCTATGTGTTTCCTTTTTAACTTTGGTACGATTCTTCACGGCATTAGTAAAGGCTTGATTAAAGGCACTATTAAAAGTTTGATTAAAGGCTTACACTTTTTTTTAGGACCAATGATCACCAAGACTTCGTATGATTTAACAAGAAGATACTGGGCCAGCCTAACCTTATTTTCTTTCTGGATAGGGTTACTAAACCAGTAGATATGATTGCTACAGATATTTTCCCTTTATTGTTATCATTTTCCAAATCACTGGAAAAAAATCTCTTGTCCTACTCTTAAGGAAGAGATAGTGAAATATGGGTTAGACGAAACTACAACTAAGTGTATTTGGGGTGAACAGCCAGACTCAGGTTAATCATTAACAGTGAAACACCAACAAAAGACAGTCTTCAGTGGAGTGACCAAGAGATGTGTGCTTGACCCTGGGCTCTGGAACACTCTAAACATTGACTTGACTTTAGCATAGATGGCGTGGTGACTCCATTGTCTGTTATCTCAGAGCTGAGAGTAGCCAGTGCAGTGGACAACCAGATTAAAACAATGTCTTGTCTCCCTAGAGCTGAATCAAGTAAGGTGAAATAAAACAAAGATAGATACCATGTTACTATTAAGTTAAACAAATAGACTTCAGTAGGAAAATATGGGGGAGACAATTACACAACAGTCTGTTTGACAGAATTTAGAGGTTTTAATTTTCCAGAGGCGATCCAGTCACCTCTTCTTCTCCTATTCAATTTTTATTTTTCTTTGTTCATTGTTTATTGGAAGTTTCTGCCCAAGATATTGACCATAGTGGATTAACTGTGTAAGTTCTCTGTTCAGCTGCAGATGATAGATTGGGTGGCAGGCTTTCATCATCTTTTTTTCCTTCCCTTATGTAGAGGGTTAGTCCCAATTCTTCTGCTGGATAGTGTTCCTCACTTGAATAGACTTTGCAGGGCTTCTGGGCTCAAGATAATCATCTCAACACCATCAGGCATCTGAGAAGCCCCTGGAACATCACACGGGATCCCCTCCTATATGTGGACCTTGTTCATGATATCCTCCAGAAGGGCATCTTTGGTCATCTGATGTCTCCATGCTTTAGGCCTCTCATGATATTAATGGTCTCAGGGTCATTATACAGCATCTTCTCAGTGATGGAGTTCAAGGCATCTTGCATAATCAACATATGCCTGGGAATGCCCTGTTGGAAGAGGGTCCTTGAGGCAGTTTTCATTCAAACAAATGACAAAAACATAAGCCTTTACTGTGTAAGAACATGGTGCTAGATGCTAACAAGGAAATGCAAACCAGCAGCCCTTGTGCTCAGGGATCTCCCCTTCTAATGTCTTTCCTCTATGGATTAGCTCCAATGGATTCTGTCCACAGTTTGTATATAAATAGCTGTTTTCATGTTGACCTCTCCTTTAGACTGTGAGCTCCTTGAGAGTGGGGGCTGTTTTTGGCCTTTCTTTGATCCTCAGCATAGTGTGTGGCATATAATGTGCACTCAATAAATACTTGTTCTCTAAGAAGGGAAACAACACCTGGAGGGGGGTTATGGCTAAGGAGGACACTTGGATTACAAAGATGGGTGTGGGACATAGGGGAGCAGATTGAAATATGACATTGAGGGCAACGGCAGATTTGTTTAGGATTTATGGATCCAGACCCAGAGGAGGGAGAAGAGGAAGGAATGGGAACCCTGAAATTTCTCTGAGGTAGGGCCTCAGGCATGGGTGACAAGCAGCAGTGCACTGGTAAGTGCTTACCAACCAGACTTCTGGAAGCTTTTTTTTTTTTACCTGTGACACCCTTTTAAGTTTAATCTGTGTTTTAAATACTTTCTTCATCACTTTCTTAAGTCTAAGCAATCAAAAATAATAATTCCAACTCTGATTTGTCTGATTTGTAGCATTTCCTGATTTCTGAGGTGTAAAAGGTTCACACTAAAAATTGAACAACCACGTTCTCTGTCTGTATAAGTTGGTTCCGACCCATCTCTGGGACAAGTCATTTGGAGTGAAGGCTATGGAGGAGGGGCTTAGAGGATGATATGCTTTTGTATAATCCATTCAACTTATTAGCAGAGGCTGTCATGTATTTTCTGTGTCTGTCTTGTGATTGTGCGATGGCAAAGATTCAGTTGTAGTGGAATCTCACTTGATAAAACATACTTGTTTCTCCCTCATTTGGGATGTTTCTGATGTGTGTGTAGTCTAATCTTATAAAACTTATAAAGGTGTGGACTTGGGCCTCTGGGTAAGACCTGCCCTTTAGGACATTCCAGGTGGTAGCTGAACTGATAATGTTTGAGTAGGGGGAGGCTGGTGGCAGGCAGACCCTCGGCAGCTCTTGGTATAGTTCAGGAGTGAGGAGATGAGGGCACAACCAGGTGGGTGGCTATGAGAAATGGGCAACAATATCTGTGGAGGCAGAAATGGAGGCAATCTCTGACAATGGATTGGATGGGTCGAGCAAAGGAGAGGGGAGAATGGGAAGGGAAAATCAAGGACTGGAGTGATGAGAGGATCATTGTGCCCTAGCTGTAAGAGGGAACTTCAGAAGAGGGGCAGGCTTAGAAGGGAAGGAAATATGTTCTGTCTGGTATGAGGCAGTATGGAATGGAGGGTTAAGGTTAGCTTTGGAGGAATCCAGGGTTAGGGTTGGAGTCAGCAGTGTGGAAAGAGAGCTGGCTTTGGAGTCCCACAGCTTTATTCTAAATCCTGCCTTTATCACTTACTACCTGAGTGACCTTGGACAAGTCTCCTCCCCTGTCTGGGCTTCAGTTCTCTTTCTTATTTGTAAAATGAAGAGGATGATTTGTCCTCTGTGGTATTTTCAGTTCTGGAGCCTCTGGCCTGTCCTAGAAGACACCGGACTCTGAGGATCACAGGTTCCCCTTCTCCTCACAGAGGGAACAGCCTTAGCAGGGACCACCTATGGGGGAGGGGCAGGAGTCGGGCACAAAGCCACAGTTCCCATTCTTGCAATGAAACTCTTTGGAAGGTAAAACAAAGTCACTGCTTATGAGGCCTCCTGCTGAACCCTGAGAAATCAGTCTTCCTCCTTTCCCTGGGGTCTTTGAGTCAGAGATTTCCAAAAGCTCTGTGTGAATCAAAAGGTGTCCCATTTCCTAGACAAGAGTACTGAGTAGGAAGGCCTTTTCAAATATAGGACTTGAACTCAGAGGAAGAAGCTGTTAAAAATTCAGAAAGGCAGAGTCAAATTCTGCCCATGTCATTTACTAGCTTTGTGACCTTGGGCAAGTTACCTAACAGCTGTCTGCCTCAGTTTTTCCTGTTATTTTCTCTAAAGTACATGCAGATTTTTGTTTCTTGTTTCTGACTTAGAACACAGCAGAAATGGCTGCCAAAGGAGGACTTATTCTTCCATGGGATCCACTTCGTTTTGTCAGCAGAACAACATTGATCTTTCAGATCAATGATCTAGGATGACTGGGCATACCTCATTTGACTGGAAAATATGCCTACTGCTTTCTCTAAGGCAAAAGAAGCAGGGGACACCCAAATCTTGGAGGTTGACTACTTGAGATGAGGTAAACTCAGTGCCTTTTGGGGGTTGCTACCTGTACTGGACTAAACTGCTTGGGATTTCAATAGGAGGTCAACTGACCTTTGGAATTTCCATATCCACTTGGAGCTGGGAGAGGAAGCCTGGACAGGGTCCTTGCTCACCAACAATGCAGGAAGAATCTCAGTTTGAGCTGGGGAGGGAGCTTGGGTCTGAAAGGATCCCTGACCTCAACATACATGGATAGTCCTTGGGAGAGGCTGGGAGGATTCTGGGACCCCAGAACCCTTTCTAAAGGGACCTCAATTTTAGCTCCTCTCAGTCTGATGTGTAGGAAGTACAAGCAATGCAATATATTCACACGTTGACAGAATAGGCACCATCAGGTAGATTGGCAGTTTTGCCATTGTTCTAGCTGACGCTTTTTAATATTGCTTGGATAAAGCCCGAGTCCCTGCTCCCCTCTCCCCCACTTCCTCCTGTTCAGCCTGCTTATGCTGCTGCTGCCTCCAAGGTAAATCTTCCCACCTCTTGGATCAATAGGCTACTGGGCCTTAATTAAAGCTGCAGGAAGAAATTGATGCTAGAAATTAAACTCCTTCAGTGTCTGGAAGCAAAGGGACTCTTGGGTTTGTCATGGGGGAATTTCCATTCTGTCTGAATAAATATTTAAAAAGACCCAGCCTGCCCCACAACAAGCTACAAGCTCTGAAGCTCCCCACTAAAAGGAAACTCCATGTGGTACACTGTGGGGTCTGTGCGAATGTTAATGTCAGCTCATTGTAGCCAGGCATAGCCTGGGACGGGGGAAGCTGACCCACTACCCTTTCTTAGTGATTCTAGGTGGCAGGTTCCATGTCCTCAGCCTAAAGATTAGCCAATAATTTCAATCTGTGTCCCTTAGGTGATTACCACTAAACCAGAATTCCAGAGGTAGAAAAATTCTCAGTGGCCCCCTGATCCAGTTGACACCAGGAAAGTAATCTTTTCCAGAACATGCCCAACAAAGCATCCTGCTTTGGGCAGAGTTCTCCAGTGAGGAGGAGCTCACCACCTTTCATGGCTATCCTTTCAAAACTTTTTTTTATCTTAAGCCTGAATTTGTTGTCTGTAAGCTCTTCCCATTAGTCTTATTTCTGTCTTCTTGGACTGAATGCTGACTTTGAAGTCGAAGGATCTGGGTTTAAATCACCAGTATGACCTTGGTCAGTTTGCTTCCCTCCCTCTTGGATTCCTCTTCTATAAAGTGACTTGATGGTCTCTGGAGATCCTCTGACCTTAAGAGGCAATTTCATATAATCTTAAATCTAACCCCTCTTTACACTGGGCTGCTCTTCAGATACCTAGAGAGACAGCTGCTAGCTATCTCCTAGGTCTCTTCTCCAGAGTAAGATCCTCAGCTTTCTCTAGCCAATCCTATGTCATGAACATGACCCCAAGGTGAGGTAGGACAGACTTTATTCTTTCAGTCCTCTCTTCATGTAGAGCACTGTGGGGACATTATGGTGGAAGGAGAAGGAAGGAATGAAAACATAGATAACTTTTTAGTAGTTATACAACATGGAGTGGGCTGCCCAGAGATGTAATGAGCTTGCCATCACAGGACAAATTTAAACACAGACTGAACTTTTATCTTTTTTGTGTGCTGTGGAAGGACATCCTCATTGGAAGGGAATTTGGACTTGACTTACCTACTCCCCTGAGTAGGGCAAACCATACACTTCTCTTTGAAAAGAGTGCAGGGAGTGATGCTCAGGTTTACCTATGATGTAAAGGAGTGGGGCTGCAATATCTTTGACAAAGATTGGAGGGAGGTTAGTTGTGGGCAGAAACAGAGACTGAGAAGTAATACATCTGTGTTTTGAATCACAAAATGTGGGAGCCAAGCTGCTCCCCACGCCAATGCTCCCCACTTCTCCTTGGCCAGGCCTCTCAGAATTCAGAGCTTCCTTTAAGAGTCAATCCCTGCCCTGCTTGGTCCCGCTCAGAAGTTAGGGATCTCTCTCCTCAGAGTGCCTCCTCTTCTCTCAGTCTTTCAATTGTTTTCCAGTAGAATTTAAGCTCACAGACAGGCAACAGTCTAATTTTTGCCCTTGTCTGGCAAGCCCTTATATCCTGGCCCATATTAAGTGTTTTATAAACCTTTATTGACTTGACTTGCCAAGACCTGAATTGAGAGTGATCACTGTTGACAAGAGAAGGCAGAGGTTGGAAGCAAGACACAAAGCAGTGAAGCTGAGGAAGCCAATATGAGATTCCTGCCCTTTCACGATGGTCATGATTCCAGTCGTTGCCTCTGACTGACCTTTCTTCCTATCCTGATATGGTTTCTAGCATCTTTGTCCCCTGCCCCCAGAATCCCATCTCACTTCAACTCTATACACTTGACCTTATTGAATTAGGCCCACAAAACATGGCTACCTTTCCTAAGGCATTGTTCTTGCTGGGACTTTGAGTATCTTGGTATCCAGGCAACTATTCAGCCCGGGGAAACCAAAAGATCCCCCCTTCAATGTATGTGACAAAATGAAGAGTTACCAGTGAAACTAAGTATTGTAGAAATAAAGTGGTCAAAATATTTAAAAAGTCCATAGATCCTGAGTAAGAATCTCTGTTTTAAAGAGACTTCTCCTTGTCTAGCAGGGCCAGCTTCTCTCTTCCCCCCTCTCTCCTTGTTGCTTTGCCTTGGTCACTTTCCTTCCTCCTCCTTGATCATCTTCAGGGCAGTTATCTGACTGCTACTCCAGAATCCTTGCTGCCCCTCCTCACTCTAATTTTGGAACCCTGATCCAATCAACTCTGCCTCTGATCCTACAAGGGGGGTGTCAGTCTGTGCTTCTAAGGACAATCTGTAGGCCAAAGTTTTCCACCCTGGTCACTGCTCCACTCCTTGTGTTGTCTCAGCTATTAGACTGAAAGTTCCAGATCATAGTTTTTAGAGCAGGCAGGGACCCTAGAGATCTTAGAGGGATCTTAGAGATATGCACTGGTAAATTTTATCTGTAACTCACTCAGTGGAACATTTTTCAATAGAATGTGTGTCAAGCTGTCCAGTTCCCTGGACAGTCATCATGGTTTTCTGTACCTGAAAATTCTTTGCCTCATATCCAACCAGTCAATTCTGGTCACTCACACCTGGAGCAAAGAGAGGCCCAGAAAAGATCTCTATTTATTTGTCTGAGGTCATAGATGTAACAGGTGGCTAAGTCAGGATTTGAACTCAGGTTCTTGACTCTAAAGCTAGTACTCTGGACTGGACCATCCTACTAGACTATTTCTCTGTTTCTGTTTCTCTCTGTTTCTCTCTGTATTTGTAACCCCCTCCAGGACTTATCATGCTGTTTGGAATATAGCACTTAACGAGTGCTATCTATCATCTATCTATCGATCTCTCTCTCTGTCTGTCTATCCCTCTGTCCGTTCATCCATTCATCCAACCATCTATCCATCCCTCTATCTATCTATTTGTTTATTTATTCATTTTTTGTCTCTCTTTGTCTCTACCTCTTGACCCACCTGTCCATATCAATGGATTATTGGGACAAATTCTTATCAAGGCACTTAATCCAGGGAAGGGGAAAGAAATACTCATTTATTGAGCATCTATTGCATTATTTCGAGGAAACTGAGGCAAACAGGTTTGCCCAGGGTGAAACAGTAAGTATCAGGTCAGATTTGAACTCAGCTCTTCCTGACTCCAGGCTCAGACTATCCACTGGGCCGCCTAGCTGCCTCTTGAAGGTGGTAGTTCCAGTGCATAAATTATATCTGTAATTCCCTCAGTGGAACACTTTTCCATAGAATGTGCATCAGGCTATCCAATTTCCTGGACAGTCATCATGATTTTCTGTACCTGCAAATCCTTTGCTTGGTATCCAATCAGCCAGTTCTGGTCACTCACACCCTTAGACAGGCAAGCACTCTTTGTTCTCAGGTCTATTTTTGGAGCTTGAAGCAGAGCATTCATGGGAGAGGGTACTGTACTTGTTCTTTAGTTTCAGATGAACTATCATATGGAGAGGGATTAAACTTTTTTCTGCTTTGTCTCAGGGGCCAGAACTAAGAATGCTGGTAGATGTTGTAAAGTAGCAGGTTCGAAACAGATATCAGGAAATCCTCAGAATCAAAGTTGTCTCATCATGGAGAGGGCTGTCTCAGGAGATGGTGGACTTCCTCTCCTTGGAGGTCTTCAGGCAGAGAAGCTGGACCACTCATTAGTAGCTATGTTACTGAAATTCTTTTGGGACAAGAGTTGGACTAGAGGACATGGAGGTCCTAAACACCTGACATTCTGTGGTGACTTGTTGGAGAAGGCACTCCCTTGGTCTCAAGGGTGGAAGAAGGGTGGAAAAGTAACACACCAGAGCACATCCTCCCTCTTGCATTATATTGTTAATACGAATGGGTTAGCTCCAGGAGAGAGTCTTCAGATCCCTTTGTGCTACTATGGGCGAGGGGAGAAAGGCCAGGGCTACATAAACAGGAGTTTTCCCCTTATTTGACTCAAAGGAATGAAGATCTTTTGCCCTTGGCCCAGGTTGCCTATCCAGCCCATTCATAGACAATTCATTCCAACTGCATTAATGCTTGTGAGAAATATACAGAGAACCACTGAAAACAGATGTGAAGGCAGCCAGGCTGCAGAAAGGGGGGAGATGGGGAGTCGGACCAAATCTGGAATTGATTTCAAAGTAATGAACCTTTGTTTCATCCTGCTCTTTCAAAAGAGTTTGCAGAGTCAGTAGGTGATGGGACTTTAATTAAAACAGCAGAATACATTGAATATGAGAAATTAAACACTTGACGCTAGCATCTGAAAAGAAAGAAGACCTTGGGGATCAGTAGAAATATTGGCTGAATCCCAAGGAAGAAAGAACTGTGTATATGAACTAAAAATGTTTGTGTGTGTGTGTGTGTGTGTGTGTGTGTGTGTGTGTGTGTGTGTGTGTGTGTATGAGGGAGAGAGAGAGAGAGAGAGAGAGAGCGCCACCAGAGTCACTACCAGCAAGTTTACTTTGGAAATTATGAGGTCACTCTACTGGTTGACCAGACTCAGTGAAAGTCAGCGGGGGCAATGTGGTGTAAGGGCATCAGTAGAAATACCTGACTGTCATCCCAGATACTGGAGACCTTCTGGCCTGGTAGCAGTAGCTGCTGTTCATCATTCTCTGTCCAAATGGCTTCCTGAAAGTTTGGCTGCTTCTTTGACTAAGAACAGGGTGGTAGGATAGTCTTGAAATGAAGTGGCCTCCGAGAGACCCGGCATATAGGCTCCTCACTAGTAATTGAGGTCCCACAGAACCACAAAGTATCCTGGACTCTTTTTCTTCTACTCTATTTTACTTGCGATCTCATTAGCTCCCATAGATTCAAAGATCATCCCTGTGCTGAGATCTGCTTATCCATGTAAGCTCTCTTCTGCTCTTCAGTCTCAGACATCTCCAACTGGATATCCTTTAGACATTTGAAATTCAACATGCCCCAAACTGAACCTATTGACTTTTATCCCAAAGTCCCTCACCATCCTGACTTCCATATTATTGTTAAATATACCACTATCTTCCTAGTCACCCAAACTCAGAAAAAATAAGATCATATATTCTCTACCTCTTTCAGTTGAGTGGAGGCTCCATGGTCATTAATAGGGAAAAGAGTTCATTATCGAATTCTTTCCCCTTTGTTATTTATTTGTTGTTTACTTTCAGATTTCATCCTGCTGTTTCTGTCCCTGGCCCTACATCAGGATGGGTTGGGAGGTGGGCAGGATAAAGGTAGGTCAGAACACTTGATGGTTCCAGTTATCAGGCCCTCCAGTCATTTGATTCTTCATTTTCATATACCAGCAAAATTGTTTGGGAGACCTCAGACAACCTTTGCGTGGCACGACATATTTCTTATTTTCTTAGGATGCTCAAAATGGAAAGAGAAACTCAGGCTCTCTGATCTCCTTCTTTAGCTTAGACTTTGGTTCTTAATTGGCATTCTTTCCTCATTCCCCACTGCACACAGACACTGAATATGCATTTGAAAATAATAGCGTGAACCAGAGAGAATCATTTTTGTACTTTGTTTACATGGTAGTTTAGAATAGGAAGCATGACTCACACACTGACTTTCTATTCAAGCCGTGTCGTCTCTACTCAGGGCCATGTCCGGACAGTCAGCCATTGAGACTCAGTCTGATGTTTATGCTTTCTCTGACTCACTTGACAATAAAAGTTGCTTTAAACATCATTTTCAAAGTTGTAATTGCTGGGTTGAAATACTCAATACAACATCATTATTTTCCTATGAATGTTTTTAAAGCCAAGTATTGGGTTGAATAGGCAGTGAGGGCTGGGGGGATTTGCCTTCTCTGCTGTTCTGCAGTTGAATCTGGTGCCTTTGTTCCTAATGCGATTTAACAAAGGCTATTTCTCAACATTTGGCTCCAGTCATCATGTTCCCCACTTGGAGAGAGGGAGGAGGCAGCTGAGCCCCAAATCTTTGCTGGCAATGAACGACCATGTGCACATTCACACACACAGAGACACATACATACATTCACACACATAGACTCACATACAAACACATGCATGCACACACATGCGCACACATGTGCACACACATATCATCTACTGAAAATGCTTCTGGTGTGGCTAGAATTATCATTATGATAGTCAAGGAATGACTGACTGTCTTCTGTGCACAGGGCATGGCACAGGACCAGAACTTAATCCCCCCAATACCTAGATGGCAGATAGTTGACGATCCCTTTAACTCTGCCCACGCACAGGAGCTTAACCAGAACAAATGTCCTCTTACCCTATGAGGCATGCCAAGAATTGCCACTACGTTAAGCCTTCTCAAGGCCTTTATCTATGAAGTCTGAATCCTTTGCTTTGATAAATTCCTGACCACAGCATATAATGGTCAGCATCAGCATGTGGAAAAGAGAAAGGAGAAGGGAAGAAGACATAGTGGATGGCCCCTGGCCAAGGGATTCTCCTTGTGATTTTACATTCTGGTCAGCAAAGTGCCAATAGGGAATGCTGTTATTTTTGCTGTCATTTTCTTCAGTTCCTGGTCCACTTTCTTCCCCTTAAAGGCATGCAGTGAACTTCACAACTACAACTTGAAGATGCTTTGCACTTTGATTCCAATTCTCTTTGAGTCACGGTGATGACAAGGAGGGATTCATCAATGACTTGCTAGTCACTGGGCTACAAAATGGTTGTGGATCTGTGGAGGCTCTTGGAAGACACTATGTGTACAGCTAACTGACCCAAGTGGTAAACACCGTTTGGGGATGGGTGGGTGGGTTAGATAGTTATTTGCAAAGAAGAAGATCCCCATCAATCAATCACTGAATCAACAAGCATTCATCAAACACTTACAAAGTGCTGGACACCGTTTCATGATAGGAATATAAAGACAACTTTTGTTTGGGGGAAAACAATGTTCATTTTAAAATATATGTAACACATGTAGAAAAGAAATCTGAGCTTGTTTATGTGTGCACTGGGAACTAAAGAGGATTCAGAAAATGCCTCCGGGAGAAGGTAATGCACAGGAATCAGGTTCTGAGTCAGAGAGCTGAGCAAGGAAGCCTTCCAGTGTGGTTTGTTCCCTTCCTCCTTTTGAACAAGCTTTCTGGGAAAAACTTAAGAAAATGAAAATCAACTTTCAGCTAGCAATTCTTGGCAAAGAGTTACCAAAATTAGGCCCAGGTAGGACACGAACATTTGTATAAAACTTTGCCAGCTCCTGATGCTCTCAAGACTATATTCTCCATGGCCTTTCTACTCCCTAGAGAATAGTCTTTAGGAGGTATAGTAGCAGAAAAAAAATCCATCCCAAGTGATCAGCTTTCCAGGTTAGATTCTCTTTGAACTTACAGGTCTGAATGATACTTCAGAGAATGGCCCCAGAGCACATCACTGAGACCTGTGTTCAAAATCTCTTTAGTCTGCCAGGATTCTTTTCTGGGATGGACTTCAAAAATCCACCATCATGCCCTTGTCTCCCATTCCAAGTCTCTCATCATCCCTCTTATAGAGCAGGACATCAGTAGGGGTGGTTTGGAGCCATACTCTATAGTACCTAGGACATTGATGCATTGAATGATGTTGGGCTTCAGAGGAGAAGCATGGATGGCTATTCCCTTAGCCTGAACAAGCCACACCATGAGCTGAAATCTCCAATTACCTCTTTAGTGAAATTCCACTCAGGAAGAGTCCCTTTGCCCAATACTGGGAGATGCAAAGACCAACCCTGAGAATTTTGTCCCACTACTTAGGCATTTGTTTCTCCACCTTGGACTAAAAATCACAAAGCTTCTCAAAACATTTTAGAAGCATTATGGCAATGTCATAATCTACAATGCTGTCCATGTCCAAGAACTCTGACTTGATTCTGAAACTGGGCTCAGGTTACCTGAAATAACCTGTGTCTAAGCAGTTGTAATGAAGATAAGGGCAAGTTCCCCTTCATTGCAGGTCCTCAGGGAGTGGCAAGATAATCACTTGCTAGGTGTGAGTGGGGGTGGGGTTTGTAGAGAGCATCTTGTTCACATCAAGCTGAACTTAACCCTTGAGGTTCCTTTGATTCTGTGATACCCTGATGGGTGTGATCTGTGGGCTCTCAGAGTCATTAGAGATAACCTGCTCCTATCCCTTCATTTTCTGGAAGAGGGAACTGAAGTCTAGGGAAATGGCAGTATTGTTCCAAGGTCACCTGGCTAGGTAGAGGACTGTTGGCTCTTAACAGACTTAGGTCATTACGGCTTCGTTGAGTAGTTCCTAGGGTTGTCAGACAATTTGTGGAGAAAGTGAGTCTTACCGGACATACTTTCCAACTCTGAGATATTGAGGCCAAAGTTTACATGATTCTCTGATTTTGTGATTCTGGAAATCTAAAATTCCAAGATTCTACCATTCTGTGGATTGTCTTTGATCCAGTAACACTGGCCTACTGGTCAACCCAGGGACAAGACCCGCCCCACCCCACCCCCCAATGTCTCCATTCTGGACATTATCTCAGGCTGCTCCCACTCCTGGAATGCACTCCCTCCTCTGTTCTGTCAACAAACCTCCATGACTTCCTTTAACTTCCAACTAACATCCCGCCTTCTACAGACAGCCTTCTCTCCACCTTTTAATTTTATTGTCTTCCCTCTGCTAATTATCTTCTATTTAGGGGGGCAGAGCCAAGATGGCACAGTAGAAAGACTCACATTTGCTAGCTCCGAACCCACAGCCCATGGATTTCCTGTAAAAAGAACTCCTGACAAATTCTGGAACAGTCGAAGCTGCGCAGCAACACAGTGAAGGAGATTTCCGCTGCAGAGAGCCCTGAAAAACTGACTGCAAAGGTACCCCGGACACGGGAGTGGAGACCTGCCCTGCTGAGCGCTCCCCTCCCCCAGCTGCGGAGCTCTGCCCAGCCACACGGAACTGAGAGGAGCCAGCAGACCCAAGCAGGCTTCAGAGACCTGAATCTCTGGGCGGCCACGAAGGTCCCTCCACCCACAGACGCACAGGTCAGTGAGAGAGACGGGCTGAGAGGGGAGTGGGGGATCTCCAGAACTCGGACCCCCTTGGGAGGCCGCACTGTGGCAGAGGCAGCTACGGGCAGAGCAGGCTGGAGCTTGACCGAAGCTCCGTTACAAAAGTTCTCAGTATAAACCCCCTGAGGGAACTGAGCCTGAGAGGCGGCCCTGCCCCCACCTGAGAACCAGCAGATAAGCTCCCATTGAAGAGCAGTCAGGCCTGCCACCAAAAGCCCTGAGGCTGGGGAGCAGCATTTGAATCCCAGACCCCAAGCACTAGCTGGGCGGATCTAGGCCAGGGGGTGGAGAGGACACTCAGAAATCAAGTAACTGGCTGGGAAAATGCCCAGAAAAGGGAAAAAAACTAAGACCATAGATGGTTATTTTCTTGAGAAGATGAT
>CM053772.1:974500-1010060 GCA_028658325.1 Potorous gilbertii
AATACAGTCTTTCAATGAAACTGAGGACTTTCAAGCATTCTTGATGAAAAGACCAGATCTGAAAAGAAAATTTGACTTTCAAACACAAGAATGAGAAGAAGCATGAAAAAGTAAACAGCAAGGAGAAGTCACAAGGGACTTACCAAAGTTGAACTGTTTACATTCCTATATGGAAAGACAATATTTGTAACTCCTGAAACTTTTCAGTATCTGGGTAGTTGGTGGGATTACACATACACACACACACATGCACACATATGTACACCTGTGCGTGCACACACACATACACACATGCATGCACACACAGAGACAGAGAGCACAGAGTGAATTGAATAGGAAGGGATCATATCTTAAAAGAAATCAAGGTAAATGGTGAGAGAGAAATGTAGTGGGAGGAGAAAGGGTAAAATGGAACGGGGTAAATTATCTCTCATAGAAGAGGCAAGTCCTTTTGCAGAAGGACAAGATCAAAAGAGAGAATAGAAGCAATGGCGGGTAGGATAGGATGGAGGAAATATAGTTAGTCTTACACAACACGACTATTTTGGAAGTCATTTGCAAAACTACACAGATATGGCCTATGTTGAATTGCCTGCCTTCCCAAAGGAATGGGTGGGGAGGGAGAAATGGGGAGAAGGTAGAAAAGTTTTAGGAACAACCGTTGGGTATTGTTCTTGCTACTAGGAAATAAGAAATACAGGTAATGGGGCCCTACAGGACAAAAGAGAAGATGGGGACAAGAGAAGGGAGGGATGATAGAAGAGAGGGCAGATTGGTGACAGGGGTAATTAGAATGCTCAGTGTATTGGAGTGGGGGAGGGGAGAAATGTGGAGAAAATTTGGAACCCAAAATTTTGTGAAAATGAATGTAAAAAGTTAAATAAATAAATTTATATTAAAAGAAAAAGAATTAGATGAGAAGGATGATTTTTCCTAGTTGTTTTTAATACCAGTTTGGCCCAATAAGGAGTAAATATTCTGGGAAGAAAATGTTCTGGCCTGCTGTTCAAGATGAGGATACCAGTCAGATCCCTTGTGGTACATTAATGAGGGTTTGTTCTTTGGCTATGACAGAAGAGCACCGAGGAAGGACTGGAGCTCATGACAGGTGGAAATGAGAACAATTAGCATTCGGGGTGTTTGGCAGGGGCATTTGCAGGACCAGAACAAGTTGTATTTCCTAGGAACAGGTCCTGGGGCTGACCAACCAAGACCAGCCTTTGTCTTTGGTCACTTTTTATTTGCTAGAGAACGGAACATCCTGAGTGGAGTCTTAGAAGAGAAAGTGATCCTGAAATGTCCTCCACATGTTGGGTTAGTGGAAAGGCAGGTGGGGAGGTTGCTTAAGCAGACATCATTAGCTGTAGTGCAGAGGACTCTTGGCTACAATTGGGCTTTGTTAGTCTAATAAACCACAGGGCAGAAGTAGATGACTCTAGCCTTCACTTTCAGACACAGAAGACTCTGCTTTAAAAATCAGAGAAACAAGGTTTACTGAACTGATAGACTCTATTACATCATATGTATATATATATATATGTATATATATATATATATGTATACATATATATGTATACATATATATATATGTATATATATATATATATATATATATATATATATATATATATATATACACCTGTAAGCAAAGAAATTGACAATCAATTATAGTCAATTGCGCTTCAATAAGATGAACAGATGGCATAGTAGAAAAAGTTTGGAGCTAGGAGTTAGAATTCTTTGGTTCTAGATAGTGAGCTGGGTAACCTCAAGAAAGCCAATTTCCTTTGCTGGGCCTCAGTCTCCCCCTGGGCAGAATGTGAGAATTTCAAAAGGTCTATCTATCTCTAATGTATGTGTCCAAGAAAACCAATTTTCACCAATAAATCCACAAACAAATGCTGAACTCTTAATAAGTGTCTGACACTGTGCTAATGGACTATTTGAAGGAAAACATTTTACCCAACCCATGCTAGAAAGGAAACAAAAAGAAATGTAAAAGAATAGGAAGGGTGGACAAAAGGAAAGAAAAATAGAAGAGTGAGATATGGGGGGAGTAATGTATTGTTGAATCAAACTAAACTGAAGGAAATTGAAGGAAAGAAGGGGAGGGAGAGAAGGGAGAGGAAAGACTGAAGTCATTTCTCCCTTTTCTGGCTCTCTCCCACAACTTATCACATTCTAACTTGTGTGAGATTTGACTGTAGCTCTTTACAAAATGGCTGAACCTTCTTCACCCCATCCCCATCCTCATCCCCAGTAGAATGCAATTTCTCTAAGAATAGATACTGCATCATTTCTCATCTTTGCATCTCCAGAGCCTAGTAGGGAGCCCTGCACATAGCAGGTTCTAAATCCATGTTTATTGGCTCAATTCTGGGGCTGGATAGAAGGTAGTAGTCACATATTCCAATGACCTTGTTCAATAGGTAAAGAAACTGAGGGGTGAGTGATTTGCCCAAGGTCATTTAGGTAATGAGTGGCACATAAGAGGTATGATTTGAACCCACTTTGTTCTCTGACTCCAATTCACAGCATGGCCTGTTTGTTGAGTGGAACAGAATACCTCTTCAGAGTCTACATGGAAGTATCTCTCTTGTCCTTTATGTGTAGAACGCAAAGGTGGTACAGCAGAGTACATCCAACATCCTCCAATTACCTCAAATGCTACACTTGGGTGAATATTTTGTTAAAAGGGAGAAAATTACTTTTCCCGTCACTGAATTTCTCCATCTTCAGATCTGGCTTTACTTCACATTTTTTCCACAGGTCAGACACCAGGCTTGCATTAGTATGAATACTAATTTGGACATACGCATCTCCTTTCTACCCACACTTAGAAAAGGCATCATGGACACAAACTCATTAACCCTGTTTCTTTCTCCTGACTCCAATTTCAAAAAGATTATTCGTGACATTTGCTGGATTCCTTTCTGGTTTAGAATGGCAGAAAAAATCAACACCAAAGAAAATGAGAAAATGGCTTGAGTGAGTCTCAACAAACATTTTGATGGAATTGCTTTCATATGACCTGCCCAAGAGCAAGAACCAAGAAGAAAGTTTTGCCCCATTAAAAATGCATATGGCAAGCAATGAAGAAAACTACACACTTATATACATCTGAATATTTGAGTAAAAACATCTTGGGATCTAGTATCTAATCCAAGGAATGGAAGCTGAAGGAAACAAGTGACTCTTGCTGCTCCCACTCCCTCTTTTTGGAGACAATATAGTCTGAAGGAGCCAAGGGGATTTGTCTCCTTCTAATTTGCCATGTGACAACTCTTTCCTAGTTGAAAAGGTCACTCCTTTCTTGGAAATGGCATTATTGTTTTGATTTTGAAGCAAGAGAATCACAAGAGTATTAGAGCTGAAAGAACTTCAGAAGGTGTCAACTAACAAGCATTTATCAAGCACCTGTTTTGTGCTAAGCACAGGGAATATAGCAAGACCAAAATGAAATGGACCTGCCCTGAAGGAGCTTGCCTTCTAAGAGGATGCTACAATACTTCCTGTTAAGTAAATAAAGAATTTCTACCAAAAAATTACAAAATGACTTGGAGGCAGCACACTAACAACAGAGGCAATCAATAAAGTCCAAGTGAAGGACATAGGTCTTGGCATAAGGAAGGGGGCCAGGGATTCCAAGAGTCAGAAAAAAGGAGAGAGTGTACTTCAGTCATGGGGGTAGCCTATGCCAAGGCTCCAAGATGGAAGATGAAACTGCACATAGAGAAATAACTGATATAATTCAGATAATTCACAGAGATAATGTGAAAGGTGTAGCCTCTGTGGAAGGGACTGAATCCACAACAGGGTTATTCAAGCCCTACATACAGCTACCTGTATGCACACACAGCTGACCTGTCAAGAGTCTGTCAATAAACATTTACGAAGCCCTGGCAAGTTCTTTGAGGGCAGTACCTGCTTTGTTCTTCCCCTGGTACAGATGATTTTTGTGAATCCCATATGGTACTGTGAGAAATGTGCAGGACTCAGAGCCAAAGGAGCTAGTCTTGAATCTTAACTCTGTCACTTGCCCCCTCTGGGCCTCAGTTTGCTCATCTGTGAAATGAGGGTGTTGGGTCAGCTGCCCTTGGAGGTCCCTTCCAGCTCTAACTCTGTGACTGCTTTTCTGAGGGAAACATAGCTCATTTACAACTGAAACTTGCCCTCCCCATCACAGATTCTACTTAAAATATAGTTCCTGTTGCCAGTTTTCACCATCATTTAATTAAATGTGAACCTGTCCCAGAGGATTGCCTTCTTGAAAATGTCAGTGGGGCTGCTTCTGCTCCGGAGATGTTCTCTAAGTGAAGCTACTTATCGGGGCTGCCAGCTTAGCCTCACACACCACACCCCCTCCTGTTCTGTCCAAGGTCCTGATCAGGGAGGATAGAATTTGCCTCCCCAGACCCTCCCTCTTCCCATCCTCTCCTGTGGGTCCAGAGTCCAAGCACAGAGCTGTGTTCTAAGAAATTGATTCAATTCCAGAACCCAGAATTCTTGATCCCTGGAGTGAATTCTTCTCCACACAAGGATGAGCGAGGAAGGAGGAAGCCCTGGCCAGGTGCATTAGCAAGTTAAAGGAGAGTCTTCAAGCCTAGGAGCATCCCATAGGAACTCTGAGAAGTTAGGTTCAGATACCTAGAGTACCTCCACTCTGAGCCACATCCATCTGCTCCTGACGGACATATGGAAGAAACTTTGGAGCCCCATGAAGTTTCATAAGTATGAGCTTTGCTCATTATTACTCAGTTTCGGGGCTTTCCATCACAAAGTGCTAACAAAAGATTTTAAAAATACCTAATTGTGCATGATAGACATTTTCTATGCAGGTGAGTTGAAAAAACAGCATATCAGGTTAACAGGCTCGACACTGAAAGCAGCATGGATGAGGAGTCTAAGGTCAGAAAACAGGGAGTGACTTATCAAAGATCACCCAAGTAACCAGTAGCAGAACTGGGATGCCCGGCCAAAAGAAAAAAAGACAGGGACAGGGAAGGATCACCTCCAAATCTTGAAAGGTTTGATCCCATTAAGAGGAGTCAGGTTGGTTCAAGGCATCTCCAAAAGAATGGGTGTCCTGTATGCCAGTTTTCACCAGCCCCAGGTCTGGTCACAAAGTAGGTGCCGAATGTTGTTTCCAGGCTACAGAATCTGGAAAACAGAGACACCTCACTCAGAGGTCTTTGAGGACTGGTCCCTCTCAGAAATGACTCAACCTGTAATACAGGATGTAGGAACCATTCAGGTCTAGTTGTGGATTAAAATCAGAATTGTTATTCAGAAGCTTCTAGACCTCTCCAACAAAGAGAAGGCACATAAGAAACTCAGTGGAGGCTATCTCCAGCTACTGGGCTTACACCCCTGGTGACAGCAGCATGAACTGAAGGAGGAAGTGTCTGGAGGTGGCTCACATGGGAAATCTTTTCTAGGAACATTTTTTATAAGATCAAAGCTTTATTTGGAGGAAGTGGAGGCGAGAGGAGACAGAGCAACATCATCAGTTTGGCTGAATAATGAGGATGCCTTACGGAAGTCATTGGACAAGGAAAGCGGTGCCAAGAGGAGGAAGGAGGAGGCTCTCACTGCCCTTTTCATCTCGTGTTCTCAATTCTCAGAGACTGAAGACAGCATCAGGCTTTTTTAATCCACATCAGAGCCTATCCCCTCCTCTATGTGTTCCCTAAGCAGTGAAAGGAGTTTCATCTGTTTACACTTCTTTGACAGAAGTCATCCCACCTCCAAAACCTTTCCAGCCTTAGACTCCCACCTGAGAAGTGCCCTCTGCCCCTGAGGTTCCTCTGTCCAAGTGGAGATTGGAAGGATCCTCCCAGGACTTCCATTTAAGGAGGATGCCCAGGCCAGCCATTTCTTCATTTCCCACCACATTGTATTTCTCCAGACTTCTCAATTCTTCTAACAATTAAGACACTCCCAACCCTCCTATTCTCCCCAATACCCTCTCCCCTTCTTGAGGTTTTGTGACACTAGTTCTTCTACCTATCTGACCATTCCTTCTCATTCTCTTTTACTGGACTCTCATCCATGTAGCATCTATTACGTGTTCTTCTCTCCCCCAAGGCTATGTTCTGAATCCTTTCCTCCATTTCTACCCTTTCAGTTGGTGACTTCTTCAGCTCCCATAACTCAAATGATAGATGACTCCAGAATTTACATATTTAGTTCTCCTCTCTCTCCTGAGCTCTAATTCTGCATTGTCAATTCCTGCTTTGTGTATACACATGGTTTATAGTTAAAGGTCCAGGTTTTCTGGACATATAGTTCCAAATATGTCAAACTCAACATATCCAAAAAAATAACATATTTTCCCTTCTACCTTCCACTGCCCAAATCCCCTATTTCTGTCAAGGGGTAGGAAGGTAAGGACATAGCTATCCCCAACTCTTTAGTATCCGTCCCCCACCATGTCTAATTAGTTATTGAGTAATTTTTATTATGCCTTCACAACATCTCGCAAACCTACTCCTTTATTAGTATTCAAATTGCCAGCACTCTCAGGCCCCATCACCTCTTACTTGGACTATTGCAGTAGCTTCCTAATTATGTTCCTCTCTCTTCTCTGTGTGTGTGTGTCTGTCTGTCTCATTATAACCCTAATCCTCTTTCTCTTCCTCCCTCCCTCTTTCTTTGTTTCCTTCTCTCTCTCTCTCCCTCTGTCTCTGTCTCTCTCTGTCTCTCCCTCTGTCTCTGTCCCTCTCTCTCTCTCTCTCTCTCTCTCTCTCTCTCCCTCTCTCCATTGTTCCATTGTTCCTTTGACTGTGGGATGTGCAGAATCAAAAAACCCAGGTCTGATGACATCAATCTAATCTTTAAGAAGTTTCAATGGCTCTCTGTTGTCTCTAGGGCAAAAGACAATATCGTCTGCTTGGAATTTAAATTCCTTTGCAATCTATTATTTGTCTTTCTAGATTTGTCTTTTTGTCTTTCAGTTGTTTCTTCCAGCTCCAGACAGACAAGACTACTTACTGTTCTCCATGTTCAAATTTCCACCTCCATGCTTTTTCACCTGATGTCCATTTTAGAGAATAGCCAAGTTTCGAAATTCTCCTGCCAAATGGTAAGCATTGTAAGCAAACAAGGGAAAAGACAGTTCTAAATAATAAAAGAGATTAGAATACATCTCAAGGTGACATATGCTAAAGAAACTGACCACTAATACTACAAGTAATCATCACCAAAAATAGATGGTCTCTCAAGAGAAGAAGGGCATTGGCATCATTCATCCAAAGAATGAAAGAATGGCTATTTGACTCACTTAGTGTTCTAGCTTTATTCTTCCCGAGGTGCAGAGGGGAGAGGGGGTAGACAGTGCTTCTCTGGAAACCCTTTCAGATCTAATTTATCCAACAATCTACTCATTACCTTTCCTTCCCCATCCAAAAGAATTTCTTTTTTAATACAAATCTATCAAAATATTAACTTGTTAATAACAACCAGCATTTATATAGGATTTGAAGGCTTGCAAGTCATTTTACATATGTTATTTCATTTGATCGTCACAATCTTGGAAGGGAACAGCTAGTATTATCCTGATTTTACAGGTGAGGAAACTGAGGCACAAAGAGGTTTAGGGATTTTCTCAAAGTCACACAGCTAGTAAATGTCCGAGTCTGTGCAGGACACTACATTAATGAGAGTCTTCGATGATCTGGAGTTTATCTCTGAAATACTATTCATTCTTTTTTCTTCCGTTTCCTTTTTTCAATGTATTTAGTCCTTTCGGTCTTTAAATTATTTTGACTATAGATGTTCCTTCTTCTGTCTCTCAGTGTCTCTCCTATATAACATAAGTTTAAAAGAAAAAAGATCAGCAAATGAGAAGAATTAGACTTTTCCAGTCCTGAATTCATAAAAGATGCATTTTCATACATAGTTTTTTTTTTTACTATTGTCTGATCCTATTTATCTTTTTTTCTATTTGATGAATTTAAATGTTGAACACCCTACTCATGTCTATTTTCTACTGAAAGTAGCAAATTCCTTTTTGCTCAATATCTGGTTTCTGTCATTAATGATTAGAGTCAGTTTTATAAGACATGTAATTTGTGGATACAAACCATTCTCCTTTGCTTTTTGAAATATATTTCAATTTTCCCTTTGATTTTTAAGACCTTTTTTCTGTCCCTCACCCACGGCATTCCACCTCCTCTCTCCAAGCCTTTGCACAGGCTACACTCTGTGCCTAGAATATACTCTCCCTCTCTATCTACCTATTAGAATCTCAGTCTCCTTCAAGACTCAGCTCAAGAACCATCTTCTAGGAGATACTTTTCTGCCAAATCTCTTTAGTTTTACTTTCTCTGTGTGTATTTGTTCTACTTGTGAGTGCACGCACTTGTTCCTGACAGACTATATGCTTCTGGAGGACAGGGATCTATTTTCTTGTATTTGCCCAGCACCCGGCATAGCATTTGGAACCTTGGAGGCAATTTAATAGCAATGAATTAATGGAATGATTTACACTTGCTCCCACTGGCATTGGATCTCAAGGTGACGTGTATTTTTCCCTTGCATTACACTGGATGGAACTTCAAGGGGTACCCTCTATATTCGCTCTTCTGTAGAAACATTTTTTCTTCCTTCCAAATCCTGCTCTGATTCATACATCTTAACCTACATGTCATCATATCATTTGTAATACACACCTACCAAAATGTATCTATTTGTTAATAATAACCAGCATTTCTATAGGGTTTAAGGCTTGCAAAATAATTATTTATTTGGTCTCACAAGAACCTTTGAAGGTAGATACCCCTATTATCCTCACTTTATAGATGAGGAAATCAAGGCACAGAGAGATCAAGGGATCTTCCCAAGACCACACAGCCAGTAAGTGGGGAGATGGTCATTTGACATAGTGGTACGTTGGAGTAGTCATGAGGTAAAGGGGTTCCTGGCACTGGGCCAGCATGACCAGGCTAATTGAGGGATCAATTGGGAGAAGTGTGCCAAGGGAGTCACTTTCTGCACCTTCTAGTAGATATACATATATGAATATGTAGATAGAACATATCTGACATATTTCAGACATGTGTGAAATACACGTACATATGCACATAAATATATAATTCTATAAGCATCGCCTTGTGATGAGCTTTACTTTTTATCTTCTTGTGGTTTCTTTTTTATTGCACAATTGGACACCTTTTGTATAATGAAATAATAAGGTGGGACTTGTGCCTAGGCCGCTGCTTACTCCCTTCTCTTCCACATTGGGATCGTTTGAAATTCTCTCATCTGAAAAAGATGCTGTTTAGAGTTCGACATGTGCATCCCACTGTTATTTCATTTTCATTGTGTCTGTGAACTTCCAAAGCCCTGCTGAGCAGATTCTCTCCCACGACTGGGTTAGTTTCTGATCAGGCAAATTCTAGCACCATTAAGGGCATGGGCCTCCAAGATGTCATCAATTCATCACTATTTAGGGGTCGAGGAGTGAGGTAAGTCATTCCACCAGATCTAAGTCTACTTAGGCACTTTCTAGAGCACATTTCTCTTTCTGATATGTAAGCATCACATGATCAACACTGTGGGGTGTGATCGGCACAGAAATATAAGGATGCCATGTCTGAAATGCTCCTTCATACTCTCTCTAGGGAGTCCCTTCCAGCTAGCAGGAAACTTGTCCATAAAGGGAATGAACGTCCCTCAGGCTTTAGTTGAGCAGGCCATGTTTCTGCGTTTTCAGGCTCCCTTTCAACAGATATTGTTTCTTTAATAAAGTGTTCTAGAAGTTTTTATTCCAGGAACAGAAATTAAATTCATCGATTTAACTTGTATACGTTATTCATTCTTCCCTTTAAAAAAATTGGAATAACTCTTGACCTTCTCCAATCCTTTCACTTTCTCATTCTCCAAGATCATTTGAAAATTGTTCAACTGCTTCTTTCAGCCCACTGGGATAGAGTGAGTCTGTGCTGGGTGAGCTGAGTCCATTGAGGGCAACAGGATCCTGTATGTCTCCTCTCCTCTCCTCCAGTTGTCACTTTTGCTCCCTGTCAATCTGCTAAGTTTTATTTTATCCTTTCAATCCCCAAATCATTGCCCTTGGAAGAGAAAACAGAAGTGAACTGAGGATGAGTACATCCTCCCTAGCACCATTTACAACCATCTTCCCACCCTCCTGAAGTCAGGGTACTTTCCTTTCTCCCCCCTCATCCCCAATATAGCCAAAAGAAGAAAGAGAAATTGTCACCTTTTAGTTGGCTTTAGAATTCATTGCCGATCTTCTCTCTTTTGTATAGTGTTAGTTCTGACATAATTCTCACAGAACTATTCTAGTATTTTTTAAAAATCATTGCTATCTTTCATGTCCCTGTGATGAGCAGCTTGACTTAGATTGGCAACCTTTAACTTTATATTTAGTGTGAGAATAAAATGAAATCTTTGTAGGTCATTCAACAGTTAACAAAATGAAGTTTGTTTAGATATAATATAGAAAGGATATTCAGCAAGCATACTTCAGTGCTTAGCCTGGATGGATGTGGACCCCTGGCCTCCATAAAACATATCTCTCTTCAGCAAGGCAATGTGGTGACTCCCATGGTCCTGAGACTTCTTCCAATTCTTCTGGGTCCCTCTTATGCCCTTAAGTCACCAGAAAGCCACATCAATAGGGTGAGTAGGACCAGGAAGTTGAAATCAAAGGAGGCACAGTTTAAGTCCTGATCTCTGAGCCAAATGAGCACTGAGGACAACGCTGGCTCATTTAGAGATGGGATGGGGAAAAGGCTTGGGGGAAGAAAACTAGCCTAACCCATGGCGAAGGGATAGTGGGGACTTTGGAAGATAACAGTTCTATCATAATCAACTTCATTTCCAAATATATCCCTGCCATCCACCCATGAACCCTCTCCTGTAGAAAAGAATCAAAAAGAGGGAAAAAAATAAATTCAGCAAAGCTAAAGCACATATCAATCACATAGGACAATAACCTCCCACTCCTGTTGAGAAGAGAAAGGGATGAATTTTTTTTCATCTGTTGTTCAGGCAGTCATTATGATGACACAAAATTCAGTTTGGGCGGGGAGAGGTTGTGTTTGTTTGTGTTCTTTCATTTGTGTTGTTTCATGAGTTCTGCCCATGATATTTCTTTAGATCTGCTTACTTCACTCAGACATCATTTCGTATGTTTCCCTGTGATTCTCAATATCCTCTGATCTATCAGCTGAACATGAGTGTTTAGTAATCATTTCCTTCACACCAGACGTGAAGATGCTAAGCCCAGAGGGTAGGACTCCATCAGTTTTCCCACTCACCTCAAAGTAATTATCTATTAGGTAAGAGCACCTTTTTATTGAATCAAATGATCAAGACCTAGTGTGAACAGGGCCTGTACATGTCCTTGAGTCAATGAAAGCCATTGTGTGAGAGGCTGGGTTATGCCCTAAGAAATCATAGAAGCTGTTTCAGAACCTGAGGGAGGTATTGTGAGGGACTGGATTTGAGAACTTCATCTCAGAGGAGTAAAGGGAGGACTGAACTGTGACAGAGGAGAGAGTTATGAAGGGGAGATGTGAGATCTTTAGGCACCTTGGAGCAGAGGATTCAGGCTGAAGGGAGACCTAAAAAAGGTCAGCTCTTTGCCCAACTTTTCCTGTGATACCACTCTATCCACAGACATAAAAACACAATCTGCTGTTTTGTTAACCAAACATTTCCAGTAAACTGAATTTTTCCTCACCCACAGAGGAGACAGTTTTATTAGAGATAACTCTAAATGTGAGGAAGTCAAGATCCCAACTTTAGGCCAAATGCTTGGGATTTAGGGGACTTATGGCTGCACTAATTGTCTAAAAGGACTGTCCAAAGAAGAAAGATCCCAGGGAACCTTAGAAGACCACATAGAAGTCTTCCATCTTTCCCACCTCTTCTCACCCTGCAATGCTTCCCACATGAGATCTTTCCTGTAACTGGTCTGTCCCTAGTCTGGCCCTACATTTCATGAACTGCCTAGGTCTCATTGACTTCTCTGCTAGTTCCATCCCTCACTCTCCAGACTTCTGCACTTCCTCCCCCACATACATTGACCAGCTCCCCTTCTCCTTTGCCCCATTAGAATGTAATACTTCTTGAGAATAGGGACTGTCTTTTCCACATCCCCAAGTCACAAAGATTTTCTTCAGTCCCACCTACACTCCTCACGTCAGTGCTAAGCTGCCTGTAAACACAATACAGACCAAAGTTCCTGATCTCAGCCTCCCCTGTCACAGGGACCACAGGCATTTACCACCACAATCAGCCTATTTCAGCAATTTTAGCCTTATTTTATATAGAAATGTGGTTGATTCTTACGGATTTACTTTGTATTTTGCTGTTTTCCTAAAGGTATTAACTATGTTGATCTGCTTCTTAGCACTAAGTAAGTCAATGTGATGTGTGTCAATGGGGATAATTTTATATTCTCTTTGCCTCTCTATCTGCATTGAGTTCCCTTCTCTTCTTTTAGTACTGTTGATAGCATTTCCATAAGTATGTCAAATAATGGTGGAAACAAAGAGAATCCTAGCTTTCCCCTCCTATATTTGTTGGACAAGGTCTTAGTGACTCCCTATTTCAAAGAATGATTGTAGAGGTTTTTAATAGAGTTTTACCATGTCACAAGGGGCAGCTAGGTGGTGCAATGAATAAAGTACCAGTACAGAGGTCAAGAGGACCTGAGTTCAAAATCTCACTTCAGACACTTGACATTCACTAGTTGTGTCACCTTGGGGATATCAACCCCATTTGCCTAATCCTGGGTCATCTCCAGTCATCCTGATGAATATCTGGTCATTGCATTCAGATGGATCTGGAGGAGTAGTGAAGCTGGTGACCTGCACAGCCCTCCCTCACTCAAAATAAAGTCAAGTGCAAGTCATGTCATCATTTCTCTGATCGTATGGTCTTCTTTGTCAATGAAGGACAAACACATACACACACACCATATCACATAACAGCCTTTCTGTGTCCATGCTTTGCAGGGATGTTGAGATTCTTAGCATAAGTGATATAATGACTTTGTCCAAAACTTTATTCTTTCACAGGTTAATAAAATTGTGTAGTTTTAATGTTTTTAATACGATAACTATGTTACTAGTTCTTCTAATGTTTATCCTTCTTTGAATCTCTGGTATAAATCCAACATAGTCATAGTGAATTTGTGTGTGTGTGTGTGTGTGTGTGGATATGGAATGATGGAATCTTTTGGCCAGGATTTTATTTTAATTTCTTGAATAATAATTCATTTTTGATTTTGGTCTCTAGCAATTGTTTCCAGACTACTTTGATTATGTAGCCCTCTCAGCAAAAGAGATTTTAAGCACACACTCCCCAATATGTGTGCATTTGTTTAATAAATGATGTATGCGTACAATCATAGTAATATACTATGCTGATTACAAAACAAGCAACGAATAGAAATAAAACTACGAGATAACACTCCTTCTACCTCATTCGGGAGAACGATGTGATTATATATGGTCCATTGATTTTGGAAATTTTTGGTTTCACACTTGGTGATCTAGACTTCAAAGATCTGATTCCTAGTTGATGTTGCGTTCATGCTTGGTTTGATGACTGTCAGCACCGGAAAAGATACCTCATAATGATCTGCAAATTCAAGTGAAAGAAATGTGGGGGATAATGTAGGTCAAAAACTCATTCTATCTATTTTTCAATCCCACGCCTCAATTATACAAGGATTTTTTATTGAAATTTATCTAGTAAATTTCCATTTTCCCCAGTGCCAGTCAGTTCTTTCAAACCAACTGGAAGGTGTTGCATTTTTACATGTTAACAAATGATTTCAATAATCCGCTGATTCATTTGGAAGATTTCCAAACGGGTTAGAAAATTCTTTTTCCAGGATCTTACGTGTAAAACTAGAAGGTTGTTTTGTAGGTGATACACTTACATCATTTTAGCCACAAAAACTTCACTTTGAAATGCCTTCCTCGTCACAAGGGCTTCATACTCCCAGGAGCTAATAACTCAAGGCTCGATATACACTTAAGGTAAGGCTCATTGTTAATAAAAGTGGATGTAGATCCGCACTTCAAATAATCATCTTGATAATTTTACATTTTCTCTGACTGTTTGTCAGATGTAATTAGAACATCATGGATTTTCCCTTGTGATGTGGCAGACAAAAAGCTTTATTAAGAGTAGGAAAAAAGGTCACTTCTGCCATTTTCTTGTTCACTGATGCTCCTATTGTTAGTACTACCTGAAATCTGTACCCCCATGGCAGGAGCCTTTGCAACCCCCTTCTCTGTCTTGGGAGGGCTCGTGTAGTCATAACCAGGTGCTATTATTGCTGACCCAAACATACCCAAACTGCAGCACATCATGAAATGCTGGAAGGGAACAACCAAGAACACCCCTCTCCCCACAGTCAAAAGCAACAGCCTCTAATTCTCCGTCTTTTCCCTCCCAGTCAATGCCTTCTTTATCATATATGGCAGGTGGCCATCTGCAGAAGAAGCAAATGAGGGATTTCATGTTCATCCCAACATTAACTCCCAGTAAAGGTATGTTTATTTCTTTTTAAAATAATCAAGCATAAATAGCATCTAATATATTCTCCCCATCACCCCCAGTAAAGCCTGTCATAGTCTCTGGGGTGCTCAACCTCACCCTCCTGCAGTTTAGAGTTTGCTTCCTTACTTTCATTTTTTTCATTTCTAAATGAGTTTTTTTTTCAATCAGAAATCCACCTTGTCTATGATGTTCTTAGGAATTTCCATTTCAGGGCGTATTTCTGAAAATGATGGGAAGATTCTATTGGCAGTTTGCCCTCTGGATCTAAGAGATCGTCTCTTGTGGCTCTTTCTATGTTCTTGGCTTTCAGGTAGACCAAAAACACATGCTGTTTTTCCCCTCAGAACTTAAAGTTCATTTAGTCCAACTCCCTTTCTTTTAAGTGGGACACCTGGGTCTAAGAGAGGTCAAGTGACTGTCATAGAATCACACAGCTATTGGTTAATTGTTAAAGGCAGAATTAGAACTCCAGTCTTCAGACCCAACATTCAGCACTCTGCACTTGAGAAATTTTACACTTTTTAGAGGGGTATAATTTTACATTAACCAAAATTTTGTGGCACCATGTTTATTCCTATCAGAATATTTTAATCTTTATTTTTTCTAATGAATTTAGTGTCTGATATTATTACCCAGCTTGCTGAGACTGCCTTTATTCTTGTGTATCAACCCTCATTTTAATCCTTTAAATGTTAGTGTTTATTGTTAGGGTGCCTGCCTGAATACCACCATTTATGAAATATCCTCAGAGATTTTAAAAGGATTTGTTTCTAATTGTATCTCTACATTCCATAATACTTTTGAAGGTGAGAGCTAAGACTTTTCAGCATTCCTGTTTTCACTAATTCAAAATGTTTTGAATAGGAAAAAACTCTCCTCAATCTGTTTTCCAAGTCTGTGCTTTTTGCCATGACACCTTACATTTTCTTCTATTTTATTCAGTCTTTTAACACTGTTTTAATATTTCTTGTTGTCTCATGGCGTCATTGCCTTCTATTTGGTCCATTATAATTTCCAGACAGTTCGTTGCTTGGGCAAAGTTTTGTGCCTTGTGATCCAAGCTATTATTTCCCTTTAGAATTCTCATTTCCATAGCTCTCACTTCTTTTCCATTTTTTCATCTAACACTCTCATTTTATTTATAAGAAGATTTCTAAACTCTTCTTTTTAACCTCTTCTACGAATTCTAGCTGAATTTGTGTCCAAGCTGCACTTTTCTTTGAGGTTTTTCTTGTAGATGTTTTGGAGTCATTATCTACTTTGCGGTTTCTGTCCCCTTGAACATGGCACATTTTTGTAATAATAACATGCAGTGCTCAAAAACATGTATATTCTTTAATGTTTTCATTCATAAGATAACATGAGTCTTTTGAATCTAAATTCTTCAAAATTTTATCAATTCCAAATTTTCTTTTTAAAAATATTTCTGTTGATTTACCTAGCTCTATGAGGTAAACTAAAGTCTCTTGCAACTGTGTATTAACATCTGACTTTTAAAAATTCAGTTCATTTTTGATTTATGAATTTATATACTTTGCTATTTTGTATATCTTTACTATTGATATTGATTCATTCTCTATGATCCCCTTAGCATAATATAGTTTGCCTGTTTACCTCTCTTTATACTGTGAAACTTTTATTTTTGCTTTCTGAGAAACACAAAGCAGGGATCTTGAAATTGCCTGAAAAGCAACAGCCAAAAGTTTAACACTGTGTCATTCTTATGGAAACAGTCAAGGGACCAGTAGCTCCAAGGTCCTTAAAACTCTCTTTGATGGACTGTGAAAGTCTCTGAAAATTCAGCCGTTGGAACTTTACCAATCAGTAAGACTGAATTCCTGGAGACAGGGATCAGCACAAAAGAAAAGGGGGGAGGCAGAGTGAAAACAAGCAGATCCTACTACCCCACCCGAAACCAGAAAAAGAGGCATGAGGAACAAAAGCAGGAGAGGCAAATAAAACAAACACGACATTGACCAGTCTAAAAACTATCATGGATCTCAAGGTTATCTAAAAGGGGAAAAGAATTTCATAAAAACTGGAAGCAGAGATTCAAAGAAAAACTTGATTTTCCACAAGCATTACACAAATACCTAGACAAAATGGAGCAAGACATTTAAAAAGAAAATGAAAACTCCACAGTGAAGAATTACTCAGTCTCCTTGGGCAGGCAGATCACCTTCTTCCTCTTTTTTTTCTTTTTTTAAATTAATTTCATATCATCTGCAAAGAGTGATAACTTAGTCTCTTCTTTGCCTGTTCTAATTCCTTCCATTTCTTTTTATTCTCTTGTTAAAACTAACATTTCTAGTACCATATTAACTAACAGTGATGATAATGGATATCATTGTTTCACCCCTGATCTTATTGGAAATGTATCTAGTTTATCCTCATGACACAAAATGCTTGATGATGGTTTTAGGTAGATACTGCTTATTTTTTTCATGATAGGTTGCTTTACTCTTTTTGCTAATATCTTATTTAAAATTTTTGTATCTATATTCATTAGAGAAATTGGTCTATAATTTTTTTTCTCTGTTTTGACTCTTCCTGGTTTATGTGTCAGATGCATATTTGTATCATAAAAGGAATCTGGTAGGACTCCTCCTTCACCAATTTTTCCAAATAGTCTATATAGTATTGAAAGTAACTGTTCTTTAAATGTTTGATAGAATTCACTTGTAAATCCATTGACCCTGGAGATTTTTTTCCTAGTGAATTCGTTGATGGCTTCTTCAATTTTGTTTTCTGAGATAGGTTTATTTATGTATTCAACTTCCTCTTATGTTAATCTGGGCAATTTATATGTTTTAAATATTCATTCATCTCACTTAGATTGTCACATTTCTGGGCATACAGTTGCGCAAAGCAATTTCTAATTATTGTCTTAATTTCCTCGTAAGTGAGTTCACCTTTTTCATTTTTGATATTGGTGATTTGGTTTTCTTCTTTCTTTTTTTAATCAAATTGACCAAAAGTTTATCCATTTTATTGCTTTTTTCATGAAATCAACTCAGTTTTATTTATTAATTCAATAGTTTTCTTAATTTCAACTTTATTAAACCCTCCTTTGGTTTTCAGTCTTTTTATTTGATATTCACTTGAGGATTTTTAATTTGTTTTTTTCTAGCTTTTTCAGTTGTATGCCCAAATCATTGATCTCCTCGTTCTCTATTTTATTCATGTAGGCATTCAATGACATAAAACTTCCCCTAAAAGCTACTCTTCAAGTGTCCCATAAGTTTTGGTAGGATGTCTCATTATTGCCATTCTCTTGAATGAAGTTGTTGAGTGTTTCTATGATTTGTTCTTTAACCCACTCCTTCTTTAGGATTAGATTATTTAATTTCCAATTAATTATTGGTTTATCTTTCTATGGCCTTTTATTACATATAATTTTATTGTATTATGATCTGAGAAAGATACTTTGACTATCTCTGCCTTTCTTCACTGATTTGTGAGGTTTTTATGCCCTACTACATGGCCAATTTTTGTATTTGTGCCATGTACTGCTCAGAAAAAGATATATTCCTTTCTACTTCCATTCAATTTTCTCCAGAGATCTATCATATCTACCTTATCCAGAGTTTTATTCACCTCTTTAACTTCTTTCTTGTTTATTTTGAGTTTAGATTTATCAAGTTCAGGGAGGGGAAGGTTGAAGTCTCCACTAGTATAGTTTTGCTATCTGTTTCTTCCTATAATTTCTCCTCTAAGAATTTAGATAGTATACCACTTGCAGCATATATGTTTAGTAGTGATATTGCTTCATTATCTGTGGTGCCTTTTAGCAGGATGTCCTTTCTTTCCTTATCTCTTTTGATTAGATCTATTTCTGCTTTTGCTTTGTCTGAGATTAGGATTGCTACCCAGGCTTTGTTTACATCAACTGAAGCATAATATATTCTGCTCCAATCTTTTGCCTTTACCCTGTGTGTATCCCTGTTTCAAATGTGTTTTTTGTAAACAGCATACTTTTGGATTATGGTTTTTAATCCATTCTGCTGTCTGCCTCCATTTTATGGGAGAGTTCATCCCATTCACATTTCACCTTCTTCCCCTTCATGGGAATCATCCCTATTTGAGTCATAAGCCTTTCCTTCTATTGAGATTTCCATCCTTCTAGAAGAATTCCCCTCCTGTCACTTCTGCTCCCTAGAACAAAATCAACAGACCAAACCAGGAGACCTAATCTTACTATAGCTCATGGTGGGAAAAAAATTATTTTTAAAGAAAGGAGCCAGTGTATAGTTGTAGTAGGAATTTAATTGACCTGTAGCAATGGTCCCAGAGAGCATCTACAGCATCCCTTGAAACTTCCAGTGACTCCAGGGACATGGAGATAGATCTCATGCTTGGGCCCTTTGGGAATCTTTCTAGTTACTTGGCCACATGTTGACTCACTGTGCCTTGCATCTTTGAGATGTTGAGGCAGTCATCTTTTTGTCTGCTGAGGATTCAGGAGATACTTATAAGGAATTAACCTTAGCCTCAGTGTTTTCTTCTTTTCTAGCTTTGCATGCTTCCAGGACTATTTTTTGCAGCTTTTCCTAGCCTCAATCCCTGGTGACCATATGTGGCGTTGAAAGCACACAGGCTACCTAGGAAAATCCAAGCCTAGGACGTGGGCTGCATCATTTGTGTATTTTTTCTCCCCACATATTATCTAGATAAATATCTGTCCCAAGATGGATGTGTTTCGATTTGGAGATGACTATATGAATTCAAGACATCACAGATCTTGTGTCCTTTTGAATGTAGTTGCCCAGTGGCCTGGGAAAGATTTCTAGGCAAGTATTTCTCTGCTTTGGAGAAGAAAACCACCAAGAAGATGGACACCAACCTGGGCAGTACAGAACCAAGGTGAAATGCAACAATGCCTGTTTAGCAATCCTGAAAGCTGCTTCATGTTCCAATGAGGTGTAAGCCACCAATATCAATGGGCATCAACCTCCGGAAAATGTGACGGTAATTGTAAGTTACTGCTCCTTTTTTAAATAATTATATCAATACACTCGGTGAGTAATTAGTATATGGTAGCATTTATTTAGCATGCAGAAAATAAATATCCATCCCACACCTGATTAGCTTTGCACATTGAATCCCTTTTTTGATTCCTCTCTTTGAGGAGATCAAAACAAGAGCCCAGAGCACTGTGGTGGGAAACTGAACAAAACCAAAGAATGGCAGTTAATCCCATCTCCTTTGAGACGCCCCCAGACTGAAACTGGTCTAATCATATTTACCTATGCAGAGCAAAGAGGCACTGTAGGGAGAGGGGATGAGTGCTTTGCCCCTGTTTCCATAGACTCAGCAGGGTTAATACCTTTCAATGTTAAACACTAAAAACAAAAACAAAACCTGGTTCTCCTCCATATAGTTCTATGTTCACAACAAGAAAAATGCATGATTCCCCCTGACCTGAATGTTATGTGTGCCTGAGTATATTTAACAAATACAATCAGTTAAGCATTAACAATGATCTCATCAATTGTATAGAAACTTTGCCATCAAACCAAAGAATATTTTTTTCTCATAAAATGGTAAGGTGTCTTTATTTTGTGAGAGAAAAGATTATCGATGTTCTCCATGTGTACAAATTTTGTGCAATGGAGAGACTATTGATTGGTCCGTATGGCAAAGTTGCTAATGAAGCAATGACTCAGGGATGCTCAGAGATACCGCCATGAGGATTTTCATTGTTCTTCTCTCCCTCAACTAGCGTGGTATTCCTTTTAAACTAATAAACTTACAATACAGTAGATTCCAGGGACCACATAGACTCAAGCAGAAAAGACTTATATTTCTTTCAATGAGATCTTCACTGAAGACTATCTTGTCTTTCTTCTTCTTGAATAACAAATAGAGAGAGAGAGAGAGAGAGAGAGAGAGAGAGAGAGAGAGAACACATGTGGGGCTCCCTTACTGAGTATTTTCAGAGCAATGCTGACTGTGAATTTCCATGGTTTGCTAGTCTGCAGTATGAGTACAAGGGTATTTGCAGTTGCATCATGACTTTAGAGGGAGATCCCAGATCTCATTTGCATGAACATCCCCACTTTTGCTAAGAAATGTCAGGACATGTGTATCTCCCATGGAGTTTACAGGGGTGTGCTCTGGAAAACATTTTTCAAGTAAGTTTGGTATAGTTTGGTTTGATGGTTTGATCTAGTTCCCAGAGACCTTTGGCTCAACTCTTAGAGATATGAAAATCAATGTCATGGCAGATTCCTGGAGAGAGCCCTGGAACGGAAATCAGAAGCTTGACCACCTCTCCCAGCTTGTAGAACCTCTAAGTGGAATAGATATGGCCTGTTATAAGATTAGCTTTTCAGAATCCTCACTTTCAGCATTGCAAGGTCATAAGGGGAGCATCACAGATTTACAGAGTTGTGAGGGATGTTCATGGCCACTGAGTCTAAAATCTGTTCCCAACTGCCCGCAACAGCCCACTTGGTGAGTAGCCAGCTAGTTCCCTCACTTGAGGAGCTACAAGAAGGTACCTGTAGCTAGGTACCAGCCCCGATGTGAGGCTCTTCCAAGTGTACAGGAGGGAAGCAAAGAATGAAACCTCATCTGGGACTGAGAGGGGAAATATGGAGGCAAACAGGCAACCACCTGACCATTGCGATTAAAAGTGGATCTGTCTTCCCATGACCACAAAATGTTGGTGAAAAGCATGAATACTTTGCCATTGGAAGGACTTCACTGCATGATTTATCTGTGACATTAACTCAACAAGAAATTCCAGAGGGAGAGTGGGATTTAAGGGGGAAATATCTTTGAGATTTTGATATGAGACAATCAAAAAATGTATTAGGGAATTTTTTTTACTCGCAATGAGTCCAGAAGTCACATTCCTATTGAAGGTCAGATGAATTCTAAAATATCCTTTGATGTTCAGAGAAGCAAAATCATGGATTTTCTTATGGGCCACAATCAAGGCTAGACTTGCAAAAATGAGCAGTTCTTCAAAGACATGCATAATATCATTTTACCAAACGTGTGGCCTCGTGATGAAAAACTAAAGAGCATGTGTCAAAATCTGGTAGACTCAATACCAAGTAACGTAAAATGAATTATTGTAACCAAAGTAGGATACGCTGCACATTTAAAAGGTTTGACATGGAGAAGTTGTAAGGTTATTGTGTGTCAACAAATTTGGTGATTATTAACCATAATAACATTTCTGTGGTGATTCAAGGTTGGAAAAATGCTTTACATGTGTCTTATGTAAATCTTACAACAACCTTATGGGATAGGTGCTTTTATTTCTATTTTACAGATGAAGAAACTGAGGCCCAGAAAAGTAGAATCGGTTTTCTAGGCATTTTACCTGGTTGTTCCCATGCCCGAACATTCCCCCTCTTTGTTTCTGCCTCTTTGCTTCCCTGATTCTCTTCAAGTCCCAGATAAAATTCCACCTTCTGGATTTCTCCTACATTCTACTATCTTTCTCCTATTTATTACATCCAGTTATATTGTCCATATTTTGCTTGTCTTTAGTTGTCTCTGCATTAGACTGTAAGTGCCCTGAAAGCAGGGACTGTCTTTTCCTTTTCTTTGCCTCCCCAATGCTTGGTCATTACCTGACACACAATAGGCGTTTAATCAATGCTTCTTGACTGACTCATCACCCAATGTCACACAGCTGAAATGTATCTGAAGCAACATTCAAACTCAGATCTTGCTGACCCCCAGGCCACCACTCCTGAGAAATCACCTCGCTGCTCACACACCTCAATTATCTCCCTTTTTCCTAGTTCAGTTTCCTATCACTGTCACACTGATCCATAAAAATCCAAGAGCAATATTTTAATAGATATCACTTTGCCAAATACTCATAATCTCCAAAGTACATGGAATGAAAAGCTTTCAAAATAGAAAACTAGGGGAAGAAATGAAAGCTACACAGGAACATGACAAGGTATATATCATAACTTGTTCTAGCATCTATCAGAGATGTTCCATTGTCTGCAGACAACCAGTCCACAACATGTCAACTAGGCAGGTCATGATGTGGAATTGCAGCACAGGACTGAATGCAGAGATCCGAATACAGGGTTGAATTTTGAGGCAATTGTTAAAGTAGAGATGATAATTTAACCAGAAAGCTAGTGAAATGAACAAATGAGAAGGGAGAGAGAAGAGGGACAAAGGACGGCCCTCATAGGATTAACAACCTGGATGGCTGTAGCTAGATGGCTTAGAAGCTACAGCACTTGGTCTGGAGTCAGGAAGACCTGATCCGGTCCCAGACATTTATTAGCTATGTAACCTGGACAAGTCATTTAACCTCTGTTTGCCTTAATCCACTAGAGAAGGAAATGGCCCACCATTCCAGTGTCTTTGCCAAGACAACCCCATTCAAAAAACCATTCAAACAGTATTGGTGAGCAACGGTCCCTGGGATCATAGTCAGACACAATTGAATGACTAAACAACAACAATGTCCTGGATGAGCAAAGGAGACTGAGAAAGAACAGTCAAATACATCGGAGAACACAACCCAAAGAAGAGTGTCCAAGATGAGAGGGTGATTCACAGTGCTGAGTGCTGCCATGACCAAGAAGGATGGGATCAAAGAAAAGACCAGAGGATCTGGGGATGATGAAATGGTGAGTAACATCCAAGAATGCAGTTCCATGGAATGACAGAGTCATAAATCATACTGCAAAGAACTGTGAAGTTATTGGGAAGGGAAGTGGAAGTTAAAGGTACAGACATCTTTGTCAGAAAGAGATGAAAAAATAAAGGCAATTGTTTGAAGGGCCATTGGGATTAAACAGACTTTAGGGTTTAGGAGGCCTAAGAAGATTTGGAGGGACCAATGGTAGATGGGGAGAAGGGGGGAAGATTATGGAGGCAATCCAATGGAAACCATGATCACCAGAGAAGAGAGAGGTCTGGAGACATCAAGGAAGACAACACTAGCAGGGGATGACTTTGACTTCCTCACTAAAGTGTAGGTGAGGTCCTCTGTGACAAAAGAGGAGGCGAGGGAGGGGGACCAAGGAAGGCTTGAGAGAAGAAGAAAAGGATAAGAAAAGGAGTTGTGGGAAATGCCCAAGAGACTCAATTAGGGAAGAATAAAGGCATTGCTTTGCTGCAGTGAAGGATCAGAAGACATGAACCTGTAGTGCACCTGGTCAGCACCATGGTGAGACTTCCCACAAATGGAAATGCAGGAGGCAGATGGTGGGCAGAATCTTGATTGGAGCTTGGCAAGGTGTCATTGTCAGGGCAAGGGGCAGAGAGATGTGAGCATCGAGGAGAGGATTCACTTGAGCGGACGCCCTTTTGGGGCAGGCCCCCGATGCTTCCCATGATCCTCCTCAGAAAAGAGGAAGTCTAAGCTGGAGAGCAGTCCTGCAGGGGCAGAGCCAGATTGGGCCTGGAAACAGTAAGGGCCCCCAAGTGTGCACAGTGCTTTACACAGATCTCACGGAAACCCCCAACAATCTGTTCTCTGCCTAGTAGCACTCATGAATGTTCCATTGAGTGATGTATTTGTTCCCTGAACCCGGGGAAGAAGGAAGACATTCTTCTCTCCCTGATTAGAATGTCATCTCTTTGTTAGGAGCTTCTGTTTTGTCCTGTGTACATGTATGCCTGGCACCTAACATGGGGCCTCGCACATAGTAGGCTTTTAACAATTGCTGGTTAGTTAACTCTTTAATGTGTGACAGAAAACCATGTAGTGCCAACATGTTGTTACAACTCCAGGAGGAAGAAAGGGGAAAAGTCTTGTAAGATGCAGACAGGACCTGATTGGAAGCTGGTTGCCAAATGCTGAAGTTGCAAATATGAATAAAGAAACCCCACTCATATCATATTCGCTGTGAATCCGGGCAAGGACAAGTTTATAATGACTCCTAGGAGGAACTTGGTTGCCAAGGAAACCATCTCCTGATGGGATGTGAGGGGAGGGTGGGCAAAGAGTCATTTATGGAACTCAGGATACAAGAGTGTGTCCCTAGCACCATGACTTCTCTCTGCATTCCTGCCCTGGCTGCACCAAACCAATATTCTGATTGAAAGGAGCTCCAGCACTGGAGGAAGAGGGAGGGAACTCCTCTCAGGATGTAGCTGGCAGCCCCTGAGGCGGACCCTGGAATCCAGAGTCAGGGCAAAGCTGAGGGACAAAGGTTGCTGCTACAGAAGCCAGCAGGAAGCTGACTCTGCCACAGACTCCCTCTATGACCCTGGGAAAGTCATCTCTCTAAGCCTCAGTTTCCTGAACTCTAAAATGAGAGAGCTGAACTGGATGATAGGCCATTTCCCTTCCAGCTCTCAATCTATGAGTCTCTGAGTCCTCAAATGCATAGTCAGTCAGTCAATCAATCAACATTTATTAAGCACCTACTATGCACCAGGCCCTGTGCTAAAGTTCTGGGGAGACAAAAGACACTTCCTATCCTCAAGGAGCTCACAGCTCAGTGAAGGAGACAGCATGCAAACACGTCAACAGGCTTTAGACAAGATAAACAGGACAGAATGAACAGAGGGAAGGCCCTAGAATTACAAGGCAATCAGGAAGGGACATAAACTAGGGAAGTATCTGAGGCATGGCAGGACAGTCAGACAAAATGCCCAGAGCTAAGAGGCGGAGCATCACGTTTGTAGAGCAGCCAGAAGACTGGTGTCTCTGGATCAGAGAGTACATGTAGGGCAGCAAGGTGTGAGAAGATGGCAAAGGGAGGAGGGAGGAGGGGGCCTGTGTTCTGAAGAGCTTTGAATGCCAAACAAAGCATCTCATGTTTGCTCTTGGAGGAAATAGGGAGCCCTGGAGTTTATTGAATCAGGTCAGAGCTGTTACAGGAAGATCTCTAGTGGCTGAATGGAGTTTGTACTGGAATAGAGGGGAAAGAAAAGAGAAAGGCAGGGCACCCAGCAGCCATCAGAGGGTGGGATGTGTAGGCCACCTCCTAGATCTACAGGGGGCACTGGAACACATTTGTCTTGTGTAAAGTCTGCTGAAGCTCAGGCCTCCCTAGACACATGGTATCTTTGAACCCTATCTCAGCTTTGGCCAGTGCCTGGCTGATCTTTGGACTTTACTCACTGGCTGCTCTTGTCTTACCACCTCAGTCATGTCTCCTGCTATGGGATGCCAATTATTTGGGATGAGATAAAATAATTACATTTATTGACTAATGTAATAAGCTTCACTGGGTATTTTAAAACATCTTTACAAACTTTTCACAGACAGACTTTCACCCTGGCTAACTCCAGCCCTCCCAGTATTCCCTTCCCGCAGAAACTCACCGTTCCGTAGCCCAACTAAGAAGGGTAGAGGGAAGCCTGCCGAACCCTGAGTCCCTCGCCTCAACTTACTGTCTCTCTGGATCTTTCCAGGCTGAAATCAGGCATGAGACAATTCTTTAGATGGATGGGAAGATCCTCTGTGCTCTCATTTGTACAATTGCTTCTTTTGACTTCATTCTCTTAGTTCTCACAGGTAACATCACTTGGACATTGAGGGTGCTGCTGGAAAGACACACCTGATAAGGCATTGTCAGCCAGAATCTTCACCCCTAAAGACACAATGAAAAACCAAAGATAGATGTTTTTGCTTTTTCTTTTTTTAATCTAGTCACAAGTGGCCTCCTCCCAAGAGAAGGTCCAGTAAAGTCTTGTCTCATGCAGCCTACATATGACCAAAGGAACTCAGCATGGGCACAGTTTGATGAAGGCAATGATGAGTGCCAAGGCCATGGGAAAAATGTTTCTCAATGCCCAGTTTTTCCCAGGCCAAATAAATACAACCTGAGATAGAAACAGAGGATCTCAAGCTCATGTAATAGTAAGGATCTCTACCGGAAAAGACTTATCCAAACAGACAGAATCTCATCTAGAAGACTCAGGGATACTTCAAGGGGAAGAGCATCTGACAAAGGAATGGTGATGATCACAGCTGATACTTCTCCATCAATGTTCAGGGTTGTAAAGAGCTCTCTGCTCATTTTCTCCTTTCATGCTCACATCCTTATAAGATAGGGGCTATTGCCCATTTCAGAGACGAAGAAATTGAGAATAAGAGCAGTTACATGTCTTGCCCCTGAAATCACAGAGAGAGGAAGTTTCGGAGGTGGCCTCAAGTCTCACAGACTCTCCACCATACTATGGTGCCCCTAAAACCCAGGACAAGTCATATACAGTCCTAAACAAATGCTGGAACATTCCATTCAGAATTAAAAGTCACGACTATCTTCTTGTGTCAAAATCTCCTATAGTGGGAGCAACCTTTGTCTCAGACAAAGCCTGTAGATGACTGACCAGCATGGAAAGCCCAGAAAGAGCTAGGCTGAGCCTGTGTCCTGTTCCCATAGCCTCTCTCCTCTATGCCCCCTGACTGGCAGCCACAAAAGCATCCTAGGAACTAGCTTAGAGAGGTCTTTTGAGGACTCAGATACCTACTTATGGCCAGCACTCATGGGGAGGCAGAGCTTTAGCTAGGGGCAAAGCTACCCACAGTACATAAAAACCCTGAGTTCAATTACTTTTGTGTAAGTAGAGTAACATTTGGTGCCTTAAAAGAAAAAAAAGTAGACTCCTGCAAAGGAACTGAGGGGATGTGGAGAGAGGGTCCCTCACCCATAGCCTGGAATGGGCAAGAAGGGCTCATTCAGTCCCAAAGTGGGTTTGCCTGGCTGGCAAACCTTGCAGACCTTGCAGGTGTTCTTCTTTGCCCTGTTGCCAGCACACTAAGAACACCTGCCCAGATTCACTTAGAAAACATAGAAGAATTCTTCTCCGGGCTTTTCCATACATATGTTAGAGGTAGACTCGATGGTGGTCAGGCTGAGACATCATCCTGCCCTAAGACACTGCCTTATCAATCAACAAAAACACATCTCCTCTGCACCCTGGACCCAAGAAATGTATTTCTGCTGGGGGAGGAAACGTACACATATGGAAGTATGTCAGAAAAAGTCTCATGTATAAAGCGGGATTCAAGCTAAGGTAAAAGGAAACCAGGGGTCAGAGATTTGGATGAGGAGGGGAAATATGCCAAGCATGTCAAAAGCATGGAGGTGGGAGATATGTTAGTAGCAGCAAGGTCAGTTTAGTTGAACCAGAGAATGGGCACAAGGAAGTAATTCATAAAAACTGGACAGGTGGGTTGGGGCCAGGCTGTGAATGTCCTTCATTGCCCAAATAAGCTTTTATTGAACTCTAGAAGTAGTGGAGAGCTCCTGATTTTCTGGGGGAGTAGTGTGGTCAGCCCAGCACTTTAGGAATATGCCTTTGGCATCTGTGTGGAATATGAATTAGAGATAAGAGAGATGGGACACAGGAAGACCAAATAGGAGACTACTGCCAGGAGGCCATGGGGATCCTACTTAGGTAGTAAGTAGGCCAGCCAGAAAGCACAGACTCATCAAATCATAAATTAGCACAGTCAGCCATAAATAACTTGCAAGGTCACAGACTCCACACCCTTGGTTTGACCCTTTTGCTCAGCTAGGTGATGCCATAAGGCACAGAGCGCCAGACCTGCCTTCAGGAAGACTCATCTTCCTCAGTTCCTTCGAATCTGGCATCAGACACTTCCTAGCTGTGTGACCCTGGACAAGTCACTTACGCTGCCTCAGCTTCCTCATCTATAAAATTAGCTGGAGAAGGAAATGGCAAACCACTCCAGAATCTTTGTCAAGAAAACCCCAAATGGGGCCACAAAGAGTTGGATCCAACTGACAACCAGCAACAGATCCATGCCCAAGGTTCCACCACTAGAAGGTGGAAGAGGCAGGGTTCCAACAGGAATTCCAGTCTTCTCTTCCTTGCTAACATCTGTACTTTAGCTGCTTGGATGATGAGTCCAGGACCATAATTCTATTTTCTGAAAATGTGCCAGGGTCTTTTTGTCAGTTGAGAGAAGCCTCTTGTACTTTGGTTGGCCCACCCATCCCCACCTTGCCATCCCTCAGGTGACTACAGAAGCCATCCCTCTGTGACTACAGAACCTCTCAACCAGTCATGGTGGGCCCTGAGGCAGTGACCAAACACATGAATGGGCCCTAGGGTGAGGCTGGGAGCCTTCTTCCTTAATGCCTTAGACATAGCACTTAGATTGTGGAAAGGAAAGCTGGGCACTTTTATTTGCATTGAGGAAGGCAGCTGGGCTCAAGAAAAGCCCCATACCCCTATTACCCTGAGCCTCCAAGGAAGGAGGATGCCTCAGTCTTAATGCGCCCAGCATCCGAGCTTCTCCACCACCATTGTCAGTGAACTCCTGAAATCTGTGTGTCTGAAATAAGGAAGGAAGCCCTGGCTCCCACCAGGTGCTCTGCTCAACCACCACCCCTCCCCACTCCCTCAGGGATAAGGATAATGAAAATCTCTGTGGAGACCTGCTCAGCTTGTTTCTGCTCTCACCAGTCTCCCAGCCCTGCCTCCTCTCATTATTCATTTCTGAGCAAATGGGGACAGTATTTTTTCCTCCCTTTTCCTCTGGCCAACAGAATCAGACCAAAAAGAGAGAGGGAGTGGAGATGATCCCAGGCAAGTAGAGAGTGACAGTTTTTCTAAGTAATTGTAATGGGAGGAAAGTGATTTCTGTCCCTGATGCAAACACATCCCACAGATGTACAAATGAAGCAGCAGAGAACTGGCAGGTCAATCTGATCACTGCTACTCCCCTGACCAGGGACACTATAGCCTTGTGCGATGGTAACAGCTGAGGCCCAGACACGGAGCTTCAAAGAGCATCAGAAATCCAAGAGCATTTAGGGTTAGGGTTAGACAGTGACACCTTGGTGGGAAGCTGGCCCTAGGGCTGAGTCATAGTCTGGTAGTCCACAGCAATTCACTGTTTATTCTCCTTGAGGGATAATGAAAGGAGTTGGGGGTGTATAGTCTGGAGAAGAGGAAATGGGGTTGGGGGTGGGTGGAGGGAGAAAGAAACCAACTGTCTTCATGCATCTAAAGGACTTTTACCAAAGAGTAAGGATTCAGCTTCTGCTCAGCCATCAGGGAAGACCTAGGAGCCGTGGGGAGTTGTCCTGTGGTGGAGTTATATGTAGGTAGGATCAAGCTCGATAGAAATCCAGGTATTTTCATGAGAACCTTCCCTGAATGGACTGGGATGCCTGGTCTACTCAGGAGGGTGAGGATGTATCAGTAAAGGGTTAGCCTCCAAAAACAAGCCTGTAGGCAGGATACACTTAAGTTTAATCAGCATTATTGATGCTTCTACCACTTTAAGTCTAAACAATCAATAAAGCAACAAATTAAGCCATGATTGGTAGCATTTGCTTTTTTCTGAGATGTAAATGCTCACTGGAGATTTAACAATCAGCTCTCCCCAGCGAGTTCAAGCTGGCTCCTACAGACCCATGCTTGGGGACCTCCTTGTACCATGAATTAGCCTAAACATACCACAGTGATTCTGGGGAACACACTCAGGACTCCAGAAAGTGACATCAGGAATAGAAATGCCTTCCCTCATTATGAATAAGGTGGGGTAACTCATATCTGGATTGGTACAGAGGCGGTCAGAGAAGATAATCATGTTTTCAGAAAAGCCAACACCTTGATTACACTAAAATTCTCTGTGGCCAAGAAATGTCCATGATCATTTTGTTGTATATTTGAAAGGAATAGCAAACTGTGCATAGCAGGTTTGTAGTTTCATGTTCAATTATGTTTTTTATTGTACATTGTTGTGGGAATATTTGTTTTATTCCACAAATTAAAAATAATAAAACCTGAAATGTTTGGTCTCTTGCCTGGCCTGCCGTTATTAAGCACAACTATCTCTAAACAGCTACATCTACACACCTACAAGACAATGAGAACTAAGGCTACTGAGTTCCATCCCAGAGCCCAGCCATGTCACTCAGTGCCTAATGATTCATTCAAGATTGGGGGAATGTCCAGTAGGATCCAAGTACTCCATGAATGCCACCATAACATATACCTTAGTCCTTCAAAAGATCTCTCCTTCCACCAATGGAGGATTTCATAATCCCTTCAATAGTGAATCTCCTAATCTCAATCTGCTTTTGTAAGGGGGTGGAGCTCCTTGGTGGTGCTAACCCTCTGTCTACTGATGCAGGCTAGTCCTCAGAGAACATACTGAATGTCAAGGGCCCTATTATTGAAGATTCCTCAGCTTGATAAGGCCTGTCAGGGCTTACACTTCACTCCTCCAAGAGGCACTGGAGAGGGGCTTTTTGGTGATGCATGCTCTGATAACTCAGAGACTGTATGGGGCACTGAATCTGCAATCAGAAGACTTGTATTTGAGTCTTGACTCTGCCATCTGCCTTGAACAGGTGAGGGCCCCCTTTGGACTTCAGTTTCCTCATCTATCACACAATGGCCCTAAGTCTACAATATGTTGATAACTCCCTATGAAGAAGATGCTTTCCTCTCAATATCTGGTCCTATCCAACCAGGTAAAACCAAAGAGATGAGCTACATTTGCAAAGGTTGGGTTTTATGATCCCACATTCAATGTCTGGCCAAACTGTCACTCCAAAACAGAGGCAGGATATAGGTAGGAATCATGGTGGATTTAAGTTATCTTGGCATTAAATAGCATTCTCTCTCTGCCAAAAACAAAGGCAATAATACATAATAAACTTGCATTAATAATAAGTTTATCTTGCCAAAAGTGAGGGAACCAATGAGGGAAAGGTCTTCCCTAGATCTGTTTCTCTTGAACAAAATAGGGGTGGGGTTTGCTCATTGCTAGGATAGAATTCACTATACAAAATGGCGGGTCTCAAACTCCTCGACACTACATCCAGCACAGTTCCCATAGAAATATGACTATTCTCTCCATTTTAAAGATTGAAAAATGAGGCTCAAAGAAGTCTCTTTAGAAAGAGGAAATTTGAAGGTAAGTGAAAACATTATTTGACAATTTGTTACAGAGAATAAGAAAACAAATCTGGAGCTCAGTCCAGACTTTGAGAGAGGATTGCAGAGGGGTCAGAGAAAGGATAAGGAACTAAATGGCTACTGGAATGGAATTTCTCCGTAAAGCCACAACCCAGAATGAGATCCTCTCCTCCCACCTAGGAACCTAGCTCCAGACACACACAGACCAAATACGTGTCCTGGGGGAGCCAGACCCTGAAGAAGGGCACTCTCTGCCTCTTTGTATCTGGACCCCAAAGACCTCAAGGAAAATCTCTGAAAAAACCTTAGGGTTGCATCCTATCTAGGGTCTCCACCTTCAGAAAAGTTCCCAACGTAACAAACTAGGCCTACCAAGTATAGAACAAGTATATATTTTCTCTACCACAAAATCAGAGCTTAAAACTATAGATTGCAGGGTATACATTGACAAATATTTAAAGAATGAGGCAACAGTCCCTAATAAAGAATTCACAGGATCTTGCACTTAGGAAAAGAAAGCATGAGATACTCCAAGAAGATCAGTCTCTTGTTTATTCACTTGAGAAATAGAAAAGCCTTGGCATCACCATGTCCATGTCATCTTCCCTTCACATCTTGTGTCTGTCAGAGAAATTCACTCAAGGCTCATGATTTCTTTCCAGTCAACCATGCTTGGCTCAACCTCCTGATAATGATGTCCTTTGAGATCACCTTCCATTAGGCGGCCAGAGTCCAGTTGTCTTAATGGTTCAGAACCTCTCAGACTTTGGAAGCAACTGCCAAGGCTGGAAATATTCATTTCTTTGTCACTATTTGATGACCTATGCTCAGGGAAAGATATATAGCACAGAACAGGCAGACAGTCTTGAGATACGACCTCTGATTCGTCTAGGCAAGTCATACATATTCTTCTTCCACATGCTCATGGTTGCCATTGCCACCAGGAGTTGGGAAGGATGAGAGTTCTCTGGCAAATTGAGCAAAAGCCCAAAGAGTCCTGGAATACTTGATTGACAAGAGAATGTGAGAGAGAGGTCAGATTCCCTGCTCTTAGTCTATGGAGAAGACCAGTCTTCTTAGTTCAATCACTAAGCCTTTCTGATGCAGCCTTCCCCTCTTCCATCATGGGGACAAAGAGACCAACCAAGGCTCTATGACCATATGTTCCTTTTAGCAAGAAGTCAGCACACAAGTCAACAGAAGTGACCTGATCGTGGTGTCTACCAAGGTGAATGATGTGTTCCTGCATGTTCTATGGGTTGTTCCCCAAAGGCTCCAATCTCACAGATTGGGTTAACGTCTCTAATTAACTTCATTTCACAACCAAGGAATCATGATAAATTCTCAATACTTAAAATCTGGAGACAAAAAGAGATACAATTACAGTGAGGAATAGAAGAGAGCATTGTCTAAGTGGATACTCAGGGAACTCATCAAATCACTTGGATTTTTAAAAGAGATATGGAAAAGACGGAAACAATGGCAGGGGATGAAGAACGAATTCAAAAATATTTTAAGAACAGTAGCAGGAAGGTGAAAGCCGAGAATGACTTGAAGCTGCACTGTAAAAACCAGGGACCCTCGGAGCTACCCAAAGGGGATGGGGAGGTAAGGATTTTCTCCTGGCTAAAGGTCTTAGACCTCATGCTGGAGGGCCACTTCCTTGATAAGCTATGAGGGGCATTTCACCTTTATTTATTTATGTATTTATCTATATATTTTCAGTTTTACACACTCATTTTTATAATATTTTGAGTTTTAATTTTCACTCTCCCTTCCCTCCTGCCCAAGATGTCATGCAATCTGACATAGACTATACATGTATGATCATATCAAACATGTTCACATCAGTCATTTTGTAAAAGAAGAATCAGAAAAAAAGGGAAAAAATATGAGAAAAAAACAACAAAAGAAAGAGAAAATAATCTGCTTTGATCTGCATTCAGACTTCATAGTTCTTTCTCTGAATGTGGATGGCATTTTTCATCTTGGGTCTTTTGGAACTGTCTTAGATCATTGCATGACTCAGAAGAGATAAGTCTAATAAAGTCAACCATTGAACAATGCTGTTACTGTGTACAGTGTTCTTCTGGTTCTGTTCACTTCACTTAGCATCAGTTCATTGAAATCTTTCAAGGTTTTTCTGAAGTCTGCCTGCTTATCATCTCTTATGGAACAACAGTATTCCATTACATTCATATATAACAACTTGTTCAGCCATTCCCCAGTTGACAGGCATCCCCTCAATTTCCAATTCTTGGCCACCACAAAAAGAGTTGTTATAAATATCTTTGTACATGTGGGTCTGTTTCACTTTTTTATGATGTCTTTGAGATACAGACCTAGTAATGATATTGCTTAATCAAAGGGTATGCACATTTTAAGCCCTTTGGGCATCTTCCAAATTGCTCTCCAGGATGTATGGGTCAGTTCACCACTCCACCAATAATGAGGTAGTGTTCCTATTTTCCCATATCTCCAATATTTATGATTTTCCTGTTTTGTTGTGTTAGCCAATATGATAAGTGTGATGTGGTACATCAGAGTTCTTTTAATTTCTATTTCTCTAATCAATAATGACCTTGAGCATTTTTTCATATGACTATAGAGAGCTTTAATTTCTTCATCTGAAAACTGTCTGTCCATGTCCTTTGATCACTTATCAATTGGGGAATGACTTGTATTCTTACACATTTGACTCCATTCTCTAAAGATGTTAGAAATAAGACCTTTGTCAGAGACACTGGCTATAAAAATTGTTTGCCAGTTTTCTGCTTCCTTTCTAATATTGGTTGCATTGGCTTTATTTGTGCGAAAATTTTCAATTTAATGTAATCAAAATTATCCATTTTGTATTTCATAATGTTCCCTTATTTTGGGGGTCACAAATTCTTCTTCTAAAAATGAGCTGTAGGGGGGCGGAGCCAAGATGGCAGAGTAGAAGACTCACATTTGCTAACTCCGAATCCACAGCCCATAGATTTCCTGTAAAAAGAACTCCTAACAAATTCTGGAACAGTGGAAGCCGCGCAGAAACACAGTGAAGGAGATTTCCATTGCAGAGAGCCCTGAAAACCGGACCCCAGGGGTCCATCGAGCCCCAGACGAAGCAGAGCCCTCCCCTCCCCCTGCCCTGGCTGCACCACACTGAGAGGAGCGAGCAGACCCAAGCAGGCTTCAGGGACCAGAATCTCCGGCCACCGCGAAGGTCCCACCACCCACAGATTCACAGGTCAGTGAGAGAGACGGGCTGAGAGGGGAGCGGGGGATCTCCAGGACTCGGACCCCCTTGGAAGGCCGCTGCTGCGGCAGAGGCTGAGGCAGCTCGGCCAGAGGCAGGCAGGAGCTCCACCCCAGCTCCATTACAGAAGATCTCTGCATAAACCCCCTGAGGGAACTGAGGCTGAGAGGCGGCCCTGCCACCACCTGAGAACCAGCAGATAAGCCCCCATTGAAGAGCAGTCAGGCCTGCTGCCAAAAGCCCTGAGGCTGGGGAGCAGCACTTGAATCCCAGACCCCAAGCACTAGCTGGGCAGACCTAGGCTGGGGTGGAGAGGACTCTCAGAAGTCAAGTCACTGGCAGGGAGCATTTGAATCTCAGACCCCAAGCACTAGCTGGGTGGATCTAGGCCAGGGGGTGGAGAGGACTCTCAGAAGTCAAGTTCCAAGTTTCCAAGGCTGGGAAAATGCCAAGAAAAGTGAAAAAAACTAAGACCATAGAAGGTTATCTTCTTGGTGACCAGATGATTGCGCCATTCCTCTCTGACGACGAAGAGATCTGCTTACCATCAGGTAAAGACATAGGAGTCAAAGCCTCTGTATCTCAAATATCTGAAATAGATACCCCATGGGCTCAGGCCATGGAGGAGCTCAAAAAGGATTTTGAAAATCAAGTTAGACAGGTGGAGGAAAAACTGGGAAGAGAAATGAGAGAGATGTAAGAAAAGCATGAAAAATGAGTCAATACCTTAATAAAGGAGGCCCAAAAAAATGCTGAAGAAAATAGCACCTTGAAAAATAGGCTAACTCAATTGGCAAAAGAGGTTCAAAAAGCCAATGAAGAGAAGAATGCTTTCAAAAGCAGAGTTTGCCAAGTGGAAAAAGAGGTGCAAAAGCTCACTGAAGAAAATAGTTCTCTCAAAATTAGAATGGAACAGAT